>CAJNOL010000847.1:70113-99046 GCA_905250125.1 Rotaria sordida
TATTCATCTGACTTGACACCATTCGAATTTTGCTTATTTGACTATCTAAAACAGCAATTATGTAGTTATCCTGATTCCAAGTCTTTAAAACAAGCTGTAACCAAGAAGATTCTTGCTATACTATAAGATGAATTTCGAAAGATATTTCAAAAATGAATTGATCGAATGAAACTCTGTATAACGAACAAGAGAAAGTACTTCGAACATTTGATAAAAATAAGTTTTTTGTAAACATCATTTATTCAATGAAAAAGTAGACATTCCGAGAACTTTTTGATCATCCTATATATATGATTAAAAAAACTCATATGATTTATCTATTTAATAAATTATTTAAATAAGATTTTCAAAATAAATTCTATATTAACAAGACTAATCTATTTAGAGTTCGAAAATTCTTTCATCATTCACAGATCTATCATCATTGACTATTTTATTGAGAAATTCGTTGATATGTTAGTCGAATAGATGTTTTTACATTGACTATCTATCGATATTCTCTAATTAATCTCTATGGACATTCTTATTCATCAATCTTAAACATTTTATTGAATTTTTTCTTTTATAAAAAAAAAATCTTGTTATCTAAACCGACAACAATCTATATATAAATAAGTTTAATTGAGAGAGTAGATGCAAGAGTGTGCCTGTCGTGGTGTCGCTCATATAAATAACTAGCAATGAATAAATTCATGTTAATAAGTGACATCTGTTTGCACTCAATGGCCTATGTGTTTGTAGATTCTTTCATATGTTATTTGAGTTCGATAAGTAAAAGAACATTTTATCTGAATCGAATAAAACAGAGATGGTTTCTATTAATTCGGAACTAAATGATTTTGGGTAAGATTATTTTAACAATCAAAATAATAAATAGCATTTATTTTGTTATTTATTAAAGAGAACGAGAAAAGAATAGTCATGAATTATATTGGCATGATTTGGATAAAACAAAATTTTTATCTCTTTTGTCAGCAAGTTCATTGGTACTGCGAACATGTTTTCATCCATTAGCTGTTATTAAAACTCGTCTTCAAACAGATGAAAGACCTGTTAAATCAACATTAGAAATGATGAAAAAAATCTCAATTGATGAAGGAATTCGACGTGGATTTTATCGTGGATATTCAGTTGCCATATTGGCTCTTGTATTTGAACCAGTTTTTATGGGTACACTTGAAGTAACACGAACTTTTTTAAATAATAATCAACCAAAATATATATCTTCATCACAATGGGATACAATAACTAGTTCATTATCAGCTGGAACAGCTGCTCTTGTACAACAAACATTTATTGGTATGTATGTTTATATCAATATCAAATTTTATTTATACAATTTACAAAGAAAATTTTTTTTCAAACAAATCAATATAAAAGAATATTTTTATAGGGTGAATATTTTTATTGAATATATTCTCAAATCTTAAATTATTTATAAAAACAAATATTACAAAGAAAATTTTTTTTCAAACAAATCAATATAAAAGAATATTTTATCGAGTGAATATTTTTTTTTTGAATATATTTTCAAATCTTAAATTATTTATAAAAACAAATACATTCGAGCAGATTTTTTCTTTGAAAAATAATCTCAATCCGATTTGAGAGATTTTATCAAAAGGTTTTTTTTATATTTTATTAAAAAGATGTTAAGAAATGAATTTTTTTATTAAGAAGATAATCAAGATTAGTTTCGATTTATTTAAGAGACAACTATTGTCGCATGTCATTTACAATATTAAATATATTTATATTTGAGATTATTGGTCAACTTAGATCATCTTTATCTTTCAACTTAAGATTCTACGTTTGAACTTATTCAGTTAATTGAAAAGAGACCAATCCATTTCATATATTAATTAATTTAATTATTATTTTAACAATAGTTTATTCATAGAATATCATCAATAAATATCTTATCATATTCATTCAACTATTACAGTTTAGAATAATTCAAAGTTTAATTCGAGTCAATTATGTGTCCATATATGATAATACCAACAAATTTTTTAAAATAGTTCATCTAGTTATTGATACATACAGGTGTTTACTGACATAAATCTGTTGCTTTTTTGCATAACTTTTTCTATAAAACATATTATTTATTTATAAAAATCAAAAAATTTCCTACATATATTGTTATTTGAAATGGTAACTATGTAGATTCCACAATGAAAGATTGTTAACCCTTTCAGTCCGGGTTTTATTTTTTTATAATTTTAATTGTATAATTATATAATATTTATAAATACAAAAATTTACAATAAAAAATGTTTTTTTAACACAAAATTAAAAAAAACGACTAAAATAGATAAAATACGTTGTAATTTAAATAAAAAAAAAATTTATTGTATAATAGTACCCTCTACTTATAAATATTTAAACTGCGTCCTATATATAGGACATCCGGACTCAAAGAGTTAAGTTCAAACGGAATTTAACGTTTTTATCTATGAAGAAGTTTTCATCACCATAATCAATTAATTGAAAATAATCCAAAGTCATTTTCTACGATGATGATCTTTCAAATTCAACATTTTCAGCTAGAATTATTAATTATTAATAGAAAGTTTTTACTTGAAAACATTTCAAGATGAGATTTTTCAATCGTTTAATTAAATCATATTGATAAAAAACGATGAGAATAGACTAGATCAAATGACTGAGAAATTATTTAGAAACAAGTCGCTTGGGGAACTATTTGACGATGAGGTAATTACTATATAGAATTGTTAAGAGTTGAGAATAATTATCGCTATTGAAATATAACAATTGAGAAATTCTTATTGATAAACGAATTTATCTTAAAGTATATATAGAGATATGAATAAGATCTTAATGAGATATTCTATCGAGAAATAGAAGATTCTTTTTTGTTTTGAAATTCTTCTAATTATATAAGAAAGATGTTGATTTCAACATATGGTATTTATATTGATATTATTACAAATCATCGAATATATTTCGAATACATTCAGTATAAACAATGACTTTGTCAAATGAGTCATTTTATTATATTTATCGACCATTTTAGATAAATTGTTTTGTTACTGAATAATAAACATAAAATCTTGTTTTATCAATGATTTTTAACAAAATAAGATTAATAATAAGTTTTTTTTTTATTCTAAAATAAAATTTTCATTAAATATTAATCGAAATAGAAAAATCTAACATTTATTTGATTAATAAGAAAAAAAAACTATTTATTTAATGAAAATGACTAATTATAAAAAAAGAGAATTTTTAAAAAACATTCGATCTTTTAATTTGAATATAATTTATGAAAAAACAAAACGTTCTTTTCATTAATTAAAAAAAATATTTGAGAAATTCTCGATAAGTCTATTAAATAGTTTTTTAAATATATATATATGTTTATATTCGAATATAAGATTTAATTGAATATATATAAATAAAATATTATTGTTTTATTAAAGTTCCAATAGATGTAACAACTCAACGTTTAATGATAACTCGTTCATATAGTGGTGTTCGAGTAAAAGATGTTATCCGTCAAATTTATATTATATCTGGTGATGGAATTCGAGGCTTTTATAAAGGTTATTTCATAACATTAGGAATGTCTCTTCCATTTAATTCAATTGTTTGGACACTTTATTGGAAAATTCAAAAAAATTTAGAAAAAATAATTCCAGTTAAATATGATAAAATAATAAGTCCATTATCATCAACATTGGCTGCTCTTTTAACATCATTATTAACACAACCAATTGATGTTTTAAAAACACGTTTACAAGTTGCTCTTAAAAGAGAATCGATTTTAAAAACATTTATTCTTCTTATTCAACAAAGAGGTTTTAAAGGACTTTTTTCTGGTTCAATAGCTCGAGCATCAATAGTAATACCCAATTCTGTTATAATGATGTCTCTTTATGAAATTATTAAACGTGCTTCAGTCAAATCTCAGATATAATATTTTTATTTTGTATTTATTTTATAAATCCAAGCATATTTATTTTATAAATCAAGCTATTTCTCATATGTCTTTTTTTTGTTTATTTAAATAAATAAATTCCTTTTAGTTATTTTTTTATAATTATCAAATTAAATTAACTTTTTAATAAATGAGAAAAAAAAATAAAAATCTTCCATAAATCAATAATATTATTGAATAAATAATTGATAAATTAAAAAAGTAACGATTAATCCTTTGTTAATTATTGATTATTTTATATAAGATTCGAATAAAATAATCATTTTTATTAACAAAATAATATCTATCATAAATAGCAGACAGAGGAAACAAAAACCTCGATAATCTAAACATAAAATCATGTATTTCTCTATTGAAATATTCTTTTAAAAAAAACATACTCACTTCTCTTTGAACAATTTTCGACGATCCGAACAAGATTACTTTTTCATTAGAGATTGTGTTTTTATTTAATTTATTCAATTAAATTAATAAAATATTCTAAAGAAAAATCGATTTGATTTAAATGTCTTCAAATTTCCAGTTGAGATAAATCGCATAGACCAACGAGACATATGTTAAAATAGCGATCAATTAACTCTAACAACTGATTAGTCATTTTTCCATCTCAACTATTGAGATTATCTCGATACTGATCAATTATTTCTATACAAACAGGATTTTGACTGATTAGATTTGTTTCATAGATAAAAACGAGATATTTATTTCATTTTTAAATAAATCTCCACCGTCATCGACTTAAACAAAACGAACAATATTGACATAACTATTTCGACTTGAAACATTTGACAAATCAACAGATAAATAACAATAGATTAATGACTATATTTAACACATATTTGTTGTTCCTACTCTAACATAGACATATGATAAGAGTGTCTCTTTTACATCGGTCATATACATAAGAATAAGAATATATTTTATAGTTTTATTTCACAAGAAAATCAAAAAGAAAAAACATGTTAAAATTTGACAATAAACAATTTCTTATAAATGTGTCTATTGTTGGAAAATTTCAAATTAAAATTCTAAAATGAGTATTTGTTCATATCCTTTCAAGTAGATTGATGCCATTTATCTTTAAAAAACCGGTGAAAATATTCGATCTATCAGACAAATAAACTAACGGTCAAAATTCTTTTCAGAGTATTCATTGGTAATATTAGAGTCGAAATAATGCAAATTGTCCCGATTACAAAAAATAATTTATCAAATCGATAAATATTCTCTTAAATATCTTAAATGGATAATAGTCAACGATTTAATCTATGAATAAAATAAGTCAATTAGAACTAAATATCGTATTAAACAATGGCATATTGTCAGAGAAATTTATTTTATCATAAAAAATCAAACTCCTATCTGATGATAAATTGACTTAAGTTACATTAGAATTACGATAGCGAATAAGACTTGTTATACTATCATCGTTGTTCTCTTTCATTCGTTGAATATTTTCTTTAGTTTACTTTTTCTTCTATTTGTTTTTTCATGTAAAAAGTTAAAGATATATCTAGGTAGAAATTTAAATAATGATAAATAATAATCATTTTTCAATATTATTTATTTAATAATATTTATATATTAACATATACAATATCAATAAGATAATGAAAAAAAATCATTTAATGATTATTCCAAGTCTGTCTAGAACAAACCGAGCTCATAACAAGTTAACTATTTATCGATGATATATACATAGCGTAGAGTTTCTTTTATTCTTTGTTAACAGTCAATATATAACATTGAAAGATTTTAAGCAAAAAAAAAGGCAGCTCCTCATTTATACCGGACTACAATAAATTCCAACGAATTCCCATGGATGATGATGAAAACACATTTATATTGATTAAAGTTTAATATGAACATTATAGGCTAGATAAGAAACTGTAGATGATCACTATGCTCCGCATTGATTTTTTCAGAATGGTTACTATATGTTATAGTTTAGACGAATGATCTTCGATTTTTTATTTTTGCTACTTTTTTTTTAAAAAGAGCGTTAAAAATGACTAAAATGAGAACTATTTATTAAACCTACAGAGAATCAACTCGATTAAAATCCAAGATAAAATGATGACTGTTGCAAAATATTCTATTCAATTGACTATTTTATTAAATAATAAACAAATTCGATTTATGTTAATTCTATTTAAAAAATAATCGAATATTAACTAACCATACTCAATTAAACCTTTTAAGAAATCTTTATACTGACATTTTTCTTTCATTGAATTAATATTCATCAGACGCTTCTTTTCTTTTTTATAATTCGATCAAATCGAATCAAACAAACGAACTCCTTTCCAGCGAAAGATTTTTTTTCTTCTATTTTATACGATTCGGATACGTTAATGCAATAGATAATACTCATCAGATACATTGGCATCGTACACAGACTATTTCGAACATTTTACAGATAAAAACAGGTTATCGACAAATAATTCTTATTATAGTTTTCTCGACAGTTATCTATTATAGATATCATTTAGAATAATATCC
Organism: Rotaria sordida; assembly: GCA_905250125.1. Lineage (NCBI taxonomy): Eukaryota > Metazoa > Rotifera > Eurotatoria > Philodinida > Philodinidae > Rotaria > Rotaria sordida. Next base: position 76,577 of record CAJNOL010000847.1, read on the forward strand.
TATGGATTATGTTAGAAAGCATCATTCTGTAATCAATTAAATAAGATAAGACGGACCATCTACTGAAAATAAAAGCAAATGTTGAATATATAAAGTAATGTTTTGGTTATAAATAGCCGATATATTTATTTGTGTATATGATTATAAATATTGTTTTGTGAATAAAACTGATTATCTGATTAAAAAATGACATTGAATTATGTAAGACCTATTATTTATTAAATAGTTTATTGAAATTAATTTAGATTGAATATAGAATAATGAAAAAGATCTCGAACAATAATTAATGAAAAATTTTTTCAAATGTCAACTATTTATTTTAATTATTTCAATACTTTGTTGAAATTTTATTTTTACAACCGAAGAAAAATTAAATATTTCAAATCGATGAATAAATACTTGTTTAAGTAAATAAATAAATAATTTATATTTAATATATATTTATTTAAAAACAAATCTTATATTTTAAATAAATCGTTTGAACTCTCGTTTAACATCGATTAAATCGTTATTTGTTAAATAAAATATATTTTAAATAAATTAAAGAAAAATCTAAATCCTTTTCACATATACAATTATATTTATTTATTTAATTATTTTTTAGAATTTATTTAGAAAAATTTCTTCTCTTGGTTTTTTGAGGAATAGATTTTTCTAAATTGAAAAAATAAAAAAAAATATTGTTTTATTAAGTCAATTTACTAAATCTAGTGTAAATAAATATTTAATTGAATTAATTTAACAAAAATATTCTCGAAAATGAATATTATTTATATTTTCTAATAAATAGAAAATTTTCATTTATTTAATTGTATTTTGTTTAAAGAGAATAATCACTAAACATATATTTAATTAAATAATTAAAAAAACATTTCTCTTTTCAAGAAATTAATATATTGTTTTTCAATTTAATCTAATATGTTCTTATTCATGTGGGCTTTTTTTTGGGTTAGAATTTTTTTGATCACCAGAAAAAAATACTTTTGATCACCAAGCAATTAAAAAAACAAATCATGACGGGAAAAGGATAGTTTTGATCACCACACATTCGAAGATACAAATGATCACCAAAAAAAGATACTTTTGTGATCACCAAATTTTACAACATGTGGTGTTGCATCATCTTTGCCATATTTATTGAGTATTACTTTGATTTCATCAGCTTTTGTCTTCTTGGTTATTTAAATCAGTGATTTCTATTGCCGGATTAGTGACTGGAACCTATGTTTGTACAAAATTTAATAGAGTTTATTTTGAAAAATGGCAACCTTAAACTGGTCTCTATTAAGTATAGTTCATTCCCTTGATGAAGTTAAAGTTGTTGCTTAATTAAATGGTGTGTGTCAATATTGAATAAATAACCTTAAAAATGCTATTCTTGTTAACACTCAGTAGGTTTAGGAATTCTATTCAATTTATATCAAGTCAATGATAAGACACGTGTTGGACAATTAGATAAACGAAGAAAAAAAGACGTCCCAAAAAGTTAGCACAGCTTATGGTAAATAGAGATGTAATAAAGGTGCTCAAATATTCCATGTCTATTTCTTGTTTCATTTCTTTTTTTTGTTTGAATGTTGTACTTTTTTGGAGAAATAAATATGTTGAGTGGATACTGGAAAATCTGGTGACCAAAAGTATCTTTTTTTGGTGATCATTTGTATCTTCGAATGTGTGGTGATCAAAACTATCCTTTCTACGTCATGATTTGCTTTTTTAATTGCTTGGTGATCAAAAGTCCTTTTTCCCCTTTTTTTTTTTATTCTTCTCAACTATGGAACAATTCTCTTCCTTTTTTTTACTTTTCATAACAAACAATTTGTCGTTTAGTGACAAAAAAAAGGTTAAAATTTGATTTTGTTTGTTTGCTTGAGTTTGATCATAAAGAAGAAAAAAATTATTCGTGTTTAAATAAAATATCTTCTATATCTAAAATAAAATCATGTCATGGGAAATGGAATTAGATGAAAGTTTATTAGAAGAACTATATCAATGGATTGATAGTCTTTCATTATCACGAGCAAAACAAAGAATTGAACGAGATTTTTCCGATGGTAATTTAAATAAATAAATTATTTCTATTATTTCTATTATATTTAATTAAAGGTTTATTAGTTGCTGAAATAATTTATTATTATTTACCAGAATTAGTCGATTTACAAAATTATAATTCAGCTAATTCATTAGAACATAAAAAATCAAATTGGAAAATGTTAAATAAAAAAATTTTATCAAATATTGGTCTGGATATACCAGATGTTATTATAAGTGGTCTTTCAAATTGTAAACCAGGTCTTATTGAAGTTCTTCTGTTTAATTTAAGATTAAAAATAGATGAACAATTAGAATTAAAACAAAAAGCTATTCAACAACCAATTAAATCATCAATTGATAGAAATAAAAGAAAAAATATCTCAAATCTTAATTATGAAGAAGTAAAACAAGAATATCTTCAACAACAAGAACAAATTGAAATTCTTAAAGCTAAAATTCGTCGACTTGAACATGTTCTTCAATTAAAAGATACAAGAATTAAAGAATTATCCACTATTCTTCAACATCATTAATTATATAATTAAACATTTTTTCTTTTGTTCACATACATACTGACTCAATTTACAAAACAACAAGAATTCTTTAAAATTATTGTCATCTTCATTTAATTTACTTAATCAAAATAAATTTCAATCATATTTACTTTTTTATTTATTTACTCGAATAAAATATTTTATTTAGCATATTATTATCTATATATCAATTTAGACAAACAAAAAAACAAAAACAACTAAGAAATAAAAAGATTTATTTTATTTTTCGTTTTATTTATTGAAAATCTCTTACAATTTATATTTAATCAGTAAACAATCTAAACTTACTTTATGAAGATTTTTTTTAAAAATTTATCAATTATTTATAATAGAAATTCAAAATTAACATAAAACTTTTTATAGTCCTTTGGTCTCAAATTCATAATGAAATTTTGCTTTTTTGCAGTTTTGGTATTTTTTCATCCGCTTTATTTTTTATATGCAATAGAAGATATTTATTATATATAATGGCTATAGTCATATAGAGGTCGCGATCCCCTAAAATTAACGCTATGTTAAAAAATCGACAACTATTAACAAATAGAAATAATGACTCTGGTCCTTCTGCAGTTTAGCCACGCCCTTACGCTGATTGGTACATTACACGCAGCAATCAACGTGAGGGTGAGGGCGAGAGTGTGACTAAACTACAGTAGTGCCCACTTTTTTCTCACATATTTTCTTTTTACCCTTTTATAAATCCAGTCCAACAATCTGCTACTAATATCATACCATTATATAGCTTATAGTGTGCTCTAGCAAGCATCAAAGTATGGTGATAAAATAACAGAAAGTCGCTTCAGAAGAAGTGATCAAACAAATCCTCTCTCCGCCTGAGTGTGAGATCAAAGGACTCTAGAATCACCACCGTTGTCAGGATCAATGTCCATTTTTGATCATAATAAAGTAATTATAATAAATTAGTTAAATCGCTATTGGCAAAACATAGCTACTGTGTTTAAGTGAATATTCAACCAATAAAAATATAAGAACCACATAAAAAATGTATGTTTGTGCAGATTCGCGATAGGTGTTGTAGTGGGTGGATGATCATTTTTTTTTTGAAATTTTTCGTGATTTATTTTTGATAGGATTATTAATTTTTAAGGTGCTGTAGGAAAATTTGTTTGGTTGCTTAGGAAGGTTTTGGTGGTATTTTATGGACTATATGTGGTAAAATATGCTTGAGTACTGATTGGGAGATCGATTCTGATTGGTGTTCGTGCTAGCTTCACATCGATAAAAAGTAATATACCATACCACTCATTGTGTCAAATGCAACGAAGAAATTCGATATCAGTTAGTGTGCTATCACATCAACAGAATAGAAAGAAAAAGTTGGAGAGTATAATAGAGTGGCAATACCTTCAATGTTAAGTGAGAACAACAACGTGTGTGGTTATGTATCGCTTGGTTGGGAGTGTGTACGATCGGCCTTCGAACAGAATTTCAATGAGGGACTGGATATCGGGGCAAGTTTATGCGTCTATCATCGAGGAAAATGTGTTGTAGACTTGTCTGGAGGATGGAAAGATGCAAAGACGAAGAAAGACCCCTATACAGAAGATACACTTCAGCTTGTTTTTTCAACGGCAAAAGGAATAATGGGTGCTGCAGTAGCCCTTTGTGTGGAGAGGGGTTGACTCGACTACGATGCACCTGTGACGAAATATTGGCCACAGTTTGGTCAAAATGGAAAGGAAGTAAGACATAGTCATTGTTTATTGAAATAAACTCGTTTCTTGAAGAATATTTTGTTGAGCGATCTACTATCTCATCGAGCTGGTCTTCCATACATCAATCAACAATTGACAGTTGAAGATGTGTGCAATTGGTCTAGAATGATATCGTTATTAATTGCTGAAAAGCCTCATTGGAATCCTGGATCGACACATGGATATCATGGTCATACGATTGGATTTCTTGTCGGAGAATTGATACGGTACGTTGATCCTCAGCATCGTTCTTATGGCCAATTCGTTCGTGAGGAATTGGATGATCAATGCTATATAGGTGTATCTGATGATAAAGTCGAAGCACGTGTTGCTCCTCTCATTCGAAAACAGGTTAGTGAACGATGTCATCCGACTCAAATTCTCTACAGAAATATTCGTGAACGGTACGAATGTGATGAGAGAAGTCTCTCAAAATATCTTATGATCTTTTAAATACCTGATAATACAATCCTTTGGATTGGAGCTGTGAAAAAGAAGCTCTAGTCAACCTTCTTGTGGCAAGCGCATGAAAAACGTGAACATCTCGAGCAAGAAAGTCATACGCTATGGACACATCTTGAGGTCTGTGCAGGTCAAGAATGATAAAAAAAAGTTCATCTAGGGAAATTTTTTATTGATTAACATTAAGATCATAAATTCCATAGATAACTGAATCTTGTTTTTATTTAAGGCTAATAATATGAATAGTGATGTCATAAATTCATTGGATCCGCTCGCTGAAAAAACGCTATCATGTAGTGGTGCTTTTCCTCTCGGACCATATCAAAATAGTAGTGGAATCATTTATAATGAAGTTCAAATTCACCGAGCTGAATTGCCTGCTGTCAATGCAATAACCAATGCTCGTTCTATGGCACGTATTTATGCTAGACTGATGGGTGACATCAATGAAAATGGAAAGAACATTGAACGTCTTGTGAGTGAGAAAACACTAGCACAAGCCATTGAAAATATTACACCAGTTGGAGAGCCAGATCGAACAATGCCAACTATTAAAACAGCATTTGGAAAAAGTGGCTTTCAAGTCTATGGGGAGATTTTCAACGTCTTCGGTGACACTGTCTTCGGCCATAATGGTAAAATACTTCAATCCTAAATATTCTATTCAAGAATGAGTATATTTTACCTATGTTGATAACATGCTTTTCACAACAAAATCACATTTTGTGAGAATGAAAAACTTTCAGTAATCCTTTTCTAAGCATATGTAGTCTTGAATATATCTAATGCATTTATTCGTAATTGTTAACAGGTTTTGGTGGTAGTTGCGCTTTGGCTTATCCACCAGATCAATTGGCATATGCGCATGTATGCAATCAACTTGATACAAGTGGATTCGTTATTGATCAGCGTAGTATCCGTCTTCTCGAAGCGATACAATATGCTCTCAATCAATCAAAAATATGCTAAATATATGAATAAAAGTCAATTAAAGAAAAAACAGAATAATTCAAATAAACATGACAATAATCTTTTCTTATTCACGGATTTTTCAATGTTTTTCATGTGCAAGTTGTGCGGATATGGACGTACGTTACGACAGGTGTAGGTACGCGCGACGGAAAGAATCACATTCACACGCAAGATATTTATTTAGTTTTTTTTTTGATTTTTTTAAATAAAATTTATCAAAATCATTATTTTTAATATTGATACTCTATGGAACCTTCGATGTCGGAAGCTCTATTGTCGGTAAGCTCAACTAATCACAGCTTTTATGTTGGTAGGCGCTGAGGTCAGGAGCTAAAATATCAGGAGCTCAAGCGTCGATGAGTCTACCTATGTCCATACTCGCACCAGTAAAGGATAAACAATGAAGGTTTCTTTTATTTTTTCGTTCGAGTGAGAATGTACTTTGTCAATAGTTAGACTGAAAAGACAACACATTAGTAAATATGTATATAGGTGTTATCTCTGTTCTGACTATCTTTTTTCTAGTGTTCATAGAATATAATTGATTTTCTTTTCGTTTTTTTATATGATCTTAATAATAATTCCTAAAATAATAATTTCATTTTAGATTAATATTTCTAATGGATCTAGATGAAGTAAGACTTGGTGATTTACAGAAATAGTAGATTTTTGAAAATGATTATTTTTATTTTGAAAGGATTTGCTATTGTCATTTAATTAATGAATAATTTTGTTTTTCGAGTCTCATTTGAAGTAAAGATGAATAAATAATGAAATAATTGAAGAGTAAACAAAATCTACTGTTCGAACTTCTTATTCAAATTATAAAGAAATATAAACACATGAAGTTTCTCCGCTGATATGCTCTTTCTTGAATAATACTATTTAGTCTGATTGTTTGATAGTTAAATAAAAGATTAATTATCAGTTAAAGGAACAAAAAAAACAAATAATTCTATATAAAACCGGAGTTTAATATCTCGAAATGAAATCGAAGATTTTATTAAACATGATCGAGTATATATCATGATTGTTGATTTGAATAATCGACCTGTGATAAGCGATAATTAAATTGATATTTAGACGGATTGTAGCGTCTGTGAGGATGCTTGCGAAAGAATTGTTCTAACAAGAACCTATTCGACATTTTTTATCAGGATGCTGCGATTTATGTACTATTAACAATTTTATTTGTGAAATTTCTCATAAAAGAATTTATGAATTCGAAAGTAATGTTAGTCAAGCAAAACTTGATGAAAACTTATTTAAATTTTTGACGGAAAAAACCATTTCTAATTGTTACTCAATTAAGTTAAATAATTGAAGGATATGTAGCAGTTTAACTTATTTTGTTCTAGGAAAAAACTGAAAAAATAAAGAACCGAATTATAGCATAAAATTATATAGAATTGTTTGTAGTTTTATTAAATATTTATTGTTTTTTATATAAAATTTTTTTTTCTTAGACAATAAAATTAAATGAAGATAAATAAAGAATTTGATGAATATACGTTTACAGTTTAATTTATCTCTAAAAAAATCTATATTATCTTAGAATTTATTATTAGATGGAGATATTAAAAAAATATTTTGAAGATTTTTCATTACGAAGATCTATGTCTTGATTTTTATTGAAAAATTTTTCAAGATTATTCATCAATTAGTTCTTAAGAAAAAATATTTTGAAATATAAATTCATATTTAAGCATAACAAAGACTCAAATTAATGAAACAAGATATAAATGATTACTCTAGAACAATGGAAACAATCTATTGTTACTCTTAGGATAGGAGATGTGTAAGTTAGCTTTTACATACGATTATTCTTATATATAATTATCCTATAAAACTTATTTATTTTCTCTTTAGGCATATTCAATAAAGATACGGAGTCTGTTTAAAAAATTTCCTATTTTTGCACAGGTAAAACTGAGCCAGAGACAAAGACAATTATTGAGATTTATCTATATGACATTAATTTTCTCGAAAAATCAAAGTAAAGAATTTCAAATGAAAATCTTCTCTAGAAATATATTTCAGGACGCATCGACTTCGTCAATTTCGAATAAAATAACAAGATGATTATAGAATTTTTCTAATGTAAGATTTATTTATTTTCTCTTTAGAAAACTTTGACAACGTCAAAACGACACGTGGTGAAGTAATCATTGGAGATTATTGAAAACAATTAAGGGAGTAAAACATCATTTAATATAGCTTTTAATTGATTTCAAGTAAGAAGATTTATTTTTAAATGAATATTAATCTTTTTACTAATTATTTCACTTCTTCAAATTGCTTATCTAAATAAAGATAAAAAAGATAAAACATAAACAGGCGTATTACATGAGAAAACTATCTTGAGAATGGCTGAACGTATCGAGTTGTCATTTGGTTTATAAGGGTTTCTCTAGGTGCTTTTTCTTTTTCTCTCGAGAAACTTTCCTCTAAAATGCTCGAAAGTTAGCTTTCTAGAAAACCATGTATTTTTTAGCTATAGATGATTAAAAAATGAGTTTTCGAAAAAAACTGACAGCTAGAAAAGATTTTTTAGTATTATGTTCGGATTCAGCTTCGAAAGACGAAGATTTAAAAACAATCCAAGTCTCTAACACCGAATTTAGATTTTTAAATTTAATGACAAATTTTTAAAATTTTACTTTTTTAAAATTTAAAATAAGTCAACGTAGGTAGATGACAGAAAGCTGATCCAAACGTCAATCGATAAAGAATTCAAAGTTGAACAAACCTAGGGATTATGAAAAATTTCCTAACAAGCATAAATCCGAATGCTGAAGAATTCCACTGTAAATAATCAAAAGTAAAAATAGGATGTCATCGTTCCTTTTGGCGAGTATCGACAAGTGGATGGACATACAGCGAAGACATGCACACCGACACATTTTGCAACTCTGGAATAAACATTTCTATCTTTCAATCATAGATAAAGAAAACAGAAAGATGTTATTAACAATGAACGTTTGTTTTATTTTTGTTAAAGTAAGAATGTACTTATAAGAATTACATTGAAAAACAAAGATATCAGTAACACATCTATAGATGTTATATATCTACTGGCTGCTATTAAATATAATTAACTTCGTTTTCTTTTTTTTCATATAATCTCAATGCAATTTCGTACAAAATATTTTTATTATAGATTAATATTTCTATTAAATCTATATCGAATAAGATTTTCTCGTTTACACAAAGAGTACTTGTTGAAAATAATTATTTTTATTGTGAGATGATTTTCTATTGGCATTTTATCAATGAATAAGTTTTATTTCAGGATCTGATTCGATGTGAAAATGAAGATATAAATGAGATTTATCTCGAACGATTTTCATAAAGATCATTAAATAATGAAATTCTTTAAGACAAAACAATATTAACTTTTTTAAAATGAATTATAAGATACTATAAATCAATCAAAAATAAATTCAAAATAATTTAAATATTTATCATTATTAACCAATCAATCAATTTTATTTATTTAAATATTATTTTGTTTTTTTTTATCGAATATAAGAATCCGATTCTCTCACGAATATAAATCAGATTTTTTTAAAAATAGTTTTATTATTTATTTAATTTATTAATTAGTCAGATGATCAAATTAAATTAAATAAAACTAAAAAATTAATTATATAAGATAACCATACAAAGATTAGAAGATATAGAATAAGATAGTGATAATCATTATAGATAGAGGAAATTAGGATATTTTATTCAAATGAGAATAGATATCCAAGTTAGTTCAACCTATAATTATTTTCATATACAGAAACAATCGATTCATAACATGTTTATCGTATCAAACTGATTTATTTAGTATTTACATAAATTGAAAAGTAAGGAGAATCTCTTTAAGAATGTCTTCAGTTTCGAACAAAAACAAAAATAACAATTTTTCATATTTAAATATGTGACAATGATTATGAATATATCTTTGGACAATTTCAATTCGTAACTATTGAACAAAATAAATAGGTAATTATCGAATTTTTCTAAAATTGATCATTTATAAGAATATATAATTAATATGAGATTGATAATTCTAATTAATAGAACTATTCTATAATGACATGTAGATATATTGTACAAAATTTTCATAAAATAATATTGACAAGATGATCTATTCATAAAGATAATTTCATATTGAAACTTATTTATATGATTATCTAATTGAAGTAATATTATTTGAATAGATTCCATTAAACGAACTTGATTATATCTTATTAAAATGTGATAAGACGAAACTGTGTTGGACTTATTCGAATAGAGTCATGTTCTTTTTATGGTCAAAAAGGATAATTTGAAATGTTTGACAATACTTCGAACAGTTTCATTTTCTTCTTTTTACTATGTTCAATTCCGGATAGAAAAAGTTATTTGAAAAACAATAACCGATAATTAATAAAAGTCCAAGTTTCTTTGTTTTTAAATCTGATCGTTGTTCTTATCATAAGAATTATTCAGTTATTTGAAATATATTGACTATGTCAATATAGAATGTTGTTATATATAATCTAATGAAGATTTTAGCTCATTTAAAATAACAATATTTATTTCAATATGAATATTTATCCATTTTTATCGTAAAACCGTTTATTAAAATAGAGATGACAAAGATAAAATATAAATTAGCAATGAATTTTAATTTTTAAATGTATTTCGTTTTACTAAAATGAGCTGATAAATAATTGATTATGTTTTTCGAAATAAATTCTTTTTTTTCTGTATCCTCTAAAACTACATATGTATGTTCAGTCAAATATGAAAGAATTCAAGTCAATTCTATTCTCTAATAGAGATTATAAAATCTAATTACTCAGATTTTCAATAAATTTAATTTATTTATTTAAATTCTAATCTGAGATATAAATAATTTAATAGAAAATTCAAATAGAATTCTAAACAAAATAAGTTCAATTGACTAAAAATAATCTTTATATAAAAGGAAATTTGTTTTTCATAATTCTTAACTTATCTAGATTGATATTCGGCGTGTTTGTTTACTATTCGATTGTTGACAAAATCAGACTATTTCAACGAAGAAAATCAACATATTCAAGTTCAAGCACTTTCCTACATCTTAAACAATTTTTTTTTATAAAGATAAAATAAATTATTCGAAAATAAACATGTTTTAATATAAAACTTGACTAAAGACATTTGATATTGATGTCGAATAAATTCTAATCAAATTTTCGAAATAATTGCCTATGCCTTTTTCAATAAGAGGAAGTTTTGTTTAATGAAGTAACTCAATAATATAATAGATGAACAAATCTCAATTAATCAAATTCTCTTATATCAAATAAGTCATACTCAACTATTGCTAAAAATCGATTAGAAATTTTTTTCATCGACATCGAAAGTCTTTAGTCAAGTTTTATAAAGAAACAATATTTATTTTTTTAACTATTAATCTTACCATGATAAAAAAAATCGATTGGAACTAATTAGTATGACTCTTATGTCTATCTATCATTTTAATTCTTAAGTTATTTTCTTAAGCCTATTATTATCATTATGAAATTTTTCGACGGAAAAAAATCATGTAAGTCACAGGAAAGTGCTGGACTTTCTAAATGTGCACTTTCTTCCTTAATCTATCAATCATTGAACTTTCAACTTTATTTTCAATAAAAATATTCTGCCTTGTGGAATCTTTATTAAGACTAATCGGATGTGACCATTGATTTTATTGACAAGGTATAGTCACTCTTGACGAAACTGAAGTTGCAGCAGAAAGATTCCTTGTCGTATCAAGAGCAGCATCAATGTTTTTTCCTATGGTAAATCTAACGTGAAAATATTGTTGTTGCCAATAATTTGTCATGTAAAATCCGTATTTGAAGAGATACTGATTAATTCAAGCAGAGCTCAAAACAATTTATTGCTTACCGAAAATGATAAGCTTCTCTTGGTCTCGTCTGCAACAAACATTTTTTCACGTTTACTGAAGAAGATTATTTCTATTTCTGTCGTCGAAGGCGATCACGCTGGAGATAATTGTTGAAAATGAAACAATTTATGGATTTGGAAACTTACAGCTGACACTCATTTTTCAAAAATTCAATTTCTCATCTCGCTGGCAAACATCACAAAGTTTTCAAATGTCTTTCGAGATTTTAGTCATCGCGCAAGACACACAGTCAATTACATTTTTCTTGAGAATCATTTTTAGAATCTTTTTGAGAACTCAATCATCATATCCACAAAGTTATTGACTGCCTGCAGAATTTAATTGAATTTTCCAAACCTCTGTCAAATCAGAGAGTTAACTAGCCAATTCACTCAAAACCTGAGAAAGCTTAAGTAGAAACTCGTAAAAGGAGAAGGAGAACTACTTCCTTCTCTCCCACACAGTCAGTCATTCCATTACTGATTCCATAAATAAACATATCTATCGATGATTTTGTATAAGACATTTGAAAGAAAGATAAATCTTGATTGATAAAGTTTTCTTTATTTGATGTAAAACATGATATACATCAATCGAGTTATACTCTATTTGTTTTTACTCTCTTTATATTATAAATAGAATTAGGCAGAAAATTTATTAAAGTGCTGATATAGTTGATAAACCAGATATAGATGTTTGACATATTGAAGAATATAATTGAGAATATATCGAATGTGTCATATACCAAGAGCTAATTGAGTTTACAGGAAACCTGGAGAAAATATCTAACTAAAAGGTTATGAAAATGTTAATGTCAAATAGACATATGCTAAATAGACATCTATATAATATAGATAGAGACAGATATTACTCTTACTGAGAGAAAAACACGTTTACATATTGATTATTATAACGATGAAGTTATTTTTGTTATTATTATGTATTATTCTAATAAAATTTATTGAATCAAAAAAAGTAATTCGTAGCTACCTATTAATACGAGATACTGATATGGATAAAAATGGTCTAAGTCGATTGTCAATATTAAATTCAAATGGAAAAGAATATTTATATCGTTTAAGAAGTTCACATACTGAAAATGATGTTCTTCTACTTATTGCTTATCCATCAAAAGACATTGTGGCTTATCTTCAAGGTCAATGGAGAAATGAAACATTAAATGTAACTTATGATATATTTAATTATACAACAAATCAATGGACAAATGGAACAATTAAGAAAACCTTTAATGTATTTATTGAAAAATATTTTATTGAATGGGATGGTCAAAATTTCCTAATGAAAAAGAAACTTTTTTCAATCAATCATAAATTTTATGATGAAAACCAAGATGTCTTAGCTCAATTTCGAATGCGTTTTCGTTGGTTTAATTGGTCATTGATAAAATATGATTTGAAAATATATTCAGATAAATTACCTGATGCTGTGTATTTTTTTTCAATCGCCATTGTAGATCATAACAATATATTTCAAGAATAAAATTAATTATATCAGTTAAATCTTTCCTAATGAAATTGTTAAAAAAAAAATTTTCGTCGACTTTCAATTGACTCAATTTATTGAAAATATTTTATACAAAATACGAAAAAAATCAATAATGCTTGATGTATTAATATGTAGTTATTTTGTTATATTTAATGATTAAATTTTAAATAATAAATATTAACCAATTAAACAACATAATAAGCAATCTGGTTGGTGTTTTCACGTAGCAATACCAATCAGATTGCTTGATTTAGTATTATATTTTCTTGTGAAGACACGGTATAATTAACTTTATTAAATGCATCGATCTCCAATTAGAGTGAAAATTATTCGGTCACATATCGTAAATATTAAATTCACATGATAACAGAACGCAGAGATCGAGAGAACAGGACTATTGTGACCGCTATAATATATTTCGATGTAAAACGTTTTTATGCTTGCTTTCGAATTCAGTTCAAATAGATCAAATGTGTTATCTCAAAAAAATTTACTAACAATGGAGGTTCGTGTACTGTAACTGAGCTAGACTTGATATTTTAGCATCAAAAGATAGCTCTCATCGTCAAACTAACAAGGTTAAAATATTAGCGGCTGTTGACTTGTCTAGAGGGAGATATTCGATTTTTACTGTATTTACAGTATGTAGGATGGCTACAATTGAAAATTTTGATAGAATTTATTTTTCTTTTTTCATGATGGTTAGATAGAGCTCGTCAAGTTGCATTGGATAAAATGTGTTTCAAATTTTAAAAAGAGGTTTTAAAAAAATTTGCGAACCATCGAAATTTTGCATGTATTTTTTCTTATATTTGAACATAACAGTAAGTTGGATCCTTCGTTCAAGATTTTTTAAAATCTCTTTTTGAAATTTGAAACATACTTTTTCTAATGCAACTCGACGAGCTCTATCCAATCATCATGAAAAAAGAAAAATAAATTCTATCAAAATTTTCAATTGTAGCCATCCTACATATACTGTAAATACAGTAAAAATCGAATATCTCCCTCTAGACAAGTCAACAGCCGTTAATATTTTAACCTTGTTAGTTTGACGATGAGAGCTATCTTTTGATGCTAAAATATCAAGTCTAGCTCGGTTACAGTACACGAACCTCCATTGTAAGTAATGTTCAGATATTAATGCCGGGTAAGGCTGTATTTGTATTAGTATCGACTGATTGTTATTCTTTTGGTTCTATTGATATTGCATAGATAAAACGACATTCAGATCATATGCTCGTAGAAAAATTTTGGGTGAATCTATGCGTCATTCGACCATAGTCTATTAAAGTAGTCCATATTTCTTAGCCCATCTTCAATAATTAAATGTATTTATGTTTGTAAATCCTATAGTACTTTTAGTTGAACAAGAAAAATTATTAGCAAAGGAACAATTTTCGATTGTCATTAAATTAAATCAGCAGCCACCACAAAAGCAGCAAATGACCAATGATCATGGTAATGAAAATATTTTTCGTTATAATTCAGTCAAGTAAATCATGAGTATTGTGCAAAATTTCAAGTAGATTAATTTCCTTCTTAATTCTAATGAACTATTAACATAAAAATTTATGTTTAATGGAGCATAATAAAAAAGAAAAACGCCATGTAAAGTGATTTTAAATTTTGATTTAAAGAAATCGTTCCTTGTTTTCTACGACTTTTGGAACTAATGATCTATCTATACACAAGAGGTATAATGCATAAATATATAAGAACAAACGATGCAAAATACTATAGATTGAGGTTAACAAAACATTTTGGCATTCAAAAGAAGACAAAGACGATCAACCTCTTTATGCTGCCGATGTATACTGTCATTTAGATATTTTATTTGAAAAGTAAATATAACATCTAGTTTAGTTCAAACTGGTCTGATTCTCATCATATCTAGAATAGACGGTCCTAATCAAACCATTTGGAAATATGTATAGCACAACATCAATATTTACAATAATGGCATCGATATGGAGTACGTCATACAGTCATTCTTCGAACTACATCCCCGAAAACAAAGGTACTGTTACTGTTTGTTTAATCTTTAAATCATAGTTAATTTTAGATAACTACATTAACGTATATTCACTATACTTGGAACATCCTGATGTTTATGCAATGTGTGACTTACAACCTGTTTTTTTCCGATCAATCTGATTATAAAATGGACTAAATATGCGTCGAGCATTACGCTATCGGCAGGTAGTCGGTTTGAAGAAATCAAACTAGACTTAGAAGAGTAGGCTTTTTTGAATTAATTTCTTGAATGTTTATCTCTGTTGTTACCAGTGAACCTCGGCTGAATAATGACATTTAAATATCAATCTTCATTAAGCGACTTCGTCAACCAAAGGCTGTCACTGATACCTGATTGCTTGAAGGCTTAATTTCAACACCCCTACTTCCAATCAATATTCCCTTATATCCAGAAACACTGAACGTTTATATAAAAGATATAGACTAATGCGTACGCAAAACGCCATGAAGTTCATTTTCTCGATATACGAATGCAAATCGGCTGTCAACATATTAGTCAGCTGATTTGCCTTGGGTTATCATATTATCTACATATTTACTACTGGTTTTTCGAAACGTTACATGCCTTCTCTAGTGTTAAGATCACGCGATAAAAATGGCTAAAAACTTTTTTTTTGAATTGCTATTGTTAACCTAGTGTTCAAAATACGTAATCATATGTTTTTGTCGATTTTCGAAAAAACGATATTAGCTTTTAAATCTTACCGAACTGTCATGTAGTCTAATGCTCTCTATTCTCGATTTCGGAAAACCTATATAGTGAGGCACCGTTATCTCCTTGGTAAACTGAAAGTAATAAGAATCGAGTTTTGGAAAGAAAAGTTCACATGAAGTATTCATGTCAGAATAGCTTGAATCATCGTTCATAGACCGAACAAGCAATAGAAACTAGAAATTGAAAGTTCTCTTTTCTAAATGGAAAAATACAAAAATTGTTGATGTTTCACTACGTTATCTGATTTGTCAATCGTAGCTGAGCAATCGAAAAGAAACACTAATTAAAGTCAACTAAAAGTTCGAATGAGAATGCCGAAGAAATGACCATTTAAGTGAGATTTGTTGAAAAGAATTGACGAGTCATTTTCAATTTGTATTTACTGTTTTTAGCCTAGAGACAACAAAATGTTTAATCAAGTAATCAGTGGAATACTGATAGATCTCAAAGGAGAAAAAAAAATGACTGAGAGACATACAAAGATAAGCTAATAGATTGATTTTCTTATGTTTAGTACAAGTAGTGTAGTGACAATTCATCTGCTAGATTTTTCAAGTTCTACATAGTGTTTATTTGCCCAAGCGTACATCTTTAGTGCAGCTGAAGCGGACATGAACTTTCAGAAAAAAAATTGTTCGTATCTTTAGTTTTTTTGTATCCAACTACTTACGAAGTACTGTACGCTTAATAAATGGAAACTAATTACAATCTAAACGGTTTTACATCGGGCTATGGTGTTGTACAGAGATCATGTCATCCAAATGATAATGAGTCATAAAGTACGATATAAAAAGGTTTAGAGAACAATTGGGAAAGCAGGACACTGAGACAACTAATAATCATCAAAATCTATGTTTTCTGGAATAAAACTTGACCAGAGTTAATCGAAGTTAAGAAAACAACGTGGAAAGAATTTTTATGTCTACACAGATTTACTATCTTCTCAAAATGCTTCTGAGTAGAAAACGTATGAATTGTGTTTAACGTTCGGATATCGTTTTTTTTGTGAGAATCTAATTCGAGTAAATTGATAACATAGTTAAGTGAATGGTTTACAAAAGAACGGAAACAAGAGATATTGAAAGTACGAGTCGAGAATTGAGTTCTTTCAGAGTGTCGACGACCTGCCTTTAAAAAGAAAATGTATAGAATTCGTACTATCCATGTACTAATCAGTTAATCAGGAATCAATAAGCATCTTCGACTGAAAAGAGACATAAAAAACATCGAATGAGTCGATAGTGTCATTACAGTTTCTTTGTGGAAATAAAGCTGCAGAAAACTAAACAGAGATGAACACTTTTACTTAATTGTCCACTTGCCGATGATCTAAACACTTGAGAGACACACTTTCCATTTCTGAGTTTTACACCATTATAGGATATTGAGAAGTAGTGGTGCGGTGCTAGTAATCGAAAAATTGGAAAATTAGATTTCAATCTGAACTTCGTTTTGTTGATCGCTGCTAAGTGAGCAATTTCTTTCTCTGTTCTACTCTCGAATAATTGCATACCAAGAATTAGAACCGGTGCATTATAATTTATACCGATAATTTTTTTAAAAATATATATAAGATTTGTTTTTGAATAAAATTCAAAAGTAGTTACTCACAAGTGAGACACATGAATGATGAGTCAAAAGTGGCACTCAAAAGAGCATCCATGACTGAGGAGAACTTGCTCTGGTAGCGTCAAACCTTTATCCCCTCTTGCTCATTGAAGTGGTTATTGGTAGAAAGATTGTAAAAAATAAATAAAATATCGAATTAAAAAATTCTGGGAACATGTCTTATAGTGAACTTCATAAACTATCAGATCATGAAAAAACAATATTTTTTCTTGCGTCTCTCCATCTCTGAAAAAGATGAGTTACAAAATTAATAAGCTGGGAAAACTGCCACAGTTGGATTTTTTCGAATAAAATCTTGTCCTACGAACAGAGAAAATGCAGGATAGCAATGTATTATATAATCTATAACGACGACCGTGTACCTACTATTGATATCAATATCATTCAAAAGTTTCGCAAAAACTAAGTTGATAAGGAATAGTAAGAAACAGCATGGCTACTAGGGAGTTTCTAAAAAACCAAGCCTAAAGATTTTCAGCAACTACAATTCAAACATAAAATTTGCTTTCTCCACATGTCATGATAAAGCAAATAGTACTCTACAAAATGACATGTCTCTAAGTTCTCTACGACGTTTTTTAGTTGGACCGCATCTGATTTACGGAAGATGTCCAGCAGAGTTTTTATCAAGTTGTTCTGTTTCGCTCAATAGCTGCTAGAATGATTAAACAACCATCACAAATGATAATGTGCCTGATATTGATCTATTCATACTATTGACATATCGGAGACGTCAATACTCTGTTCCGATAGTTGTTTCATCAGTGACTCTTCTGGGATCGCGATAGAAGGAAAGAAGAGATTACGATAAGAAAGGTACAACCATCATCACACGATCTGGGCTGAAATTGATTTAAGAGAGTACGATGTTATTTTATCTATAGCGGGTTTTCAAGATTGAATTAGTCTTAAGAGTCTATTTCAAGTTAGGACACTGCTTATGTCTATTATGTTACCATATTTCGTAAAACTTAACATCCAGCATATAGTCTAACTCATTTTGACCTATTATAATAATTGAGCAAAACTTTTTATTTCCCTTTTTTTTCATGAATACATGAAAATATCGTTTAAATTTTTTTTCTTTTATTTTCGATTTGATGCTGTGTACTAATTTCTTCATTTATATTCTTATTCGATTTTGTTTCTATCGTTGCTAAAGAAAAAATTTGTTTATATTAAGTTTCAAGACGACACGATTTTTTGTTTTGAAAAAATTTTAGTGATAGAATAAAAATCTTTTAAATAATAAATAATAAAAGAAAATTGAGTAAAAAAAGAAGAACAGACATAACTAAATAATTTATTGTTGTACAAAGCATTTTCTAGATGACTCAACATTTAATGAGAAATAAATGAATAATTGATGATGAAATTGAAAATTTAACGATAAGCAGCTTCAGCTTCTTCTGAAATTCTTTTCATTTCATTGGCAGCTAATTCTAAAGCTTGTTCTGCAATATGTTTTTCTTCAATTGATTCAGCAGCATTTTGATCTTTTAATTTCCAATTAATTTCATATTCTAATTCAGAGTGAAAAACTTGATTTGTTGTTCGACAAATATTAATTGTTTCACCTTCAAAATAAGGATGATCAACTAAACGATAAACAATAATTCCAGCTGTTTTATCAGCAACAATTAATTCTTTTAATGGTTCCCATTTATCATTTTCAAAATGAACAATTCTTAAAACATGATCACTATCATTTTCTAATATTTCAACATGACGAATTCCTTGAACATATTTTTCTGGATGTTTGATTTTGTCTAAAAGTTTTTGCCAGACAACCTCATAACGAGCATTTAGAAATACTTTATATCTATATTCGGGCATTTTTACTTTTTTTTACTGATTTTAAAAATGATAAACAATTTATTGTTTGTTTATAACACAGACTGATATATGGAAAAATATATCCAATTAGATATTAAATATCTAACATAGATGACGCTTTGTGTTCTATTTTCATTTGTTTATTCATTCTTAGAACAGCTGTTCTACTATGGATGAAGAAAGAGATGGGAATTGATATATTCTCAAGGAAGGAAATCGAATCTGAGCATCATATGATGCTGCACAATCGATCGAAACTAAATAAAGTAATTTTCTAATGAGAAAATTATATTGATGATAGAATACGAGCTAAACGAATAGCAATTAGTTGAAAAAAAAACGAATTGATTAATAAAAATGTAATTTAGTCGATTTGATTTGAAAATTTTCTTCTTCTAACTTGTTTTCAAGTGAAAATATGAGTATTTTTATTAAGATCACAACTATTTTCAAAAACTTCTATTAGAAAAATTGAATTTTTCAATTAATAAAACGACTTGTGGCATTAAGAAATATTCTTTCAATTTAATATTAAAAATAATTTGTAAGTAAAATTTTGTATTTCCATCGAAAATAAAGGATTGATAAAAAAAAAAGGAATTGTTCTTTAAAAAAAAAAAGACTTTTTAAAATCTTTTCAATTAATTTAATAAAATAAACGAATTAATGTTAAACATTTATTTTCATAGAAAAAACAATGTTGGTCATTAAACAAGTTTATTTCTTCTAAGATTTTAATCACACATTGAAGAAAATAAAAATAAACGGGAAGTCAAATATATCGTAGTGATACTTTATATGAAAAACTATAGGGAAAATACTTTATATTGAATAGAATTGAAAATTTGTTGATTTTAGATAAAAAGAACCTAGGAATTTTTTTATAGACTATTGATTTATTTGACATAAAAATAAAAGAGAAAAAATTTGATTTATTTATTATTGATAAAAGATCTATCGAAATAATAAAAATAAATGAATTGATTAAAATAATTGAAATAAAATTTGTTTTTTTTTTTGTTAAGAAGTTCTGAAATCTGATCAAATATATGGAGAAACTTTTCAAGTTAAATTATTAAATCAAACGATTATATTTCTAGTTAATCTACCTTATTGGATAAATCTTATTAAAAATCAAATATTTCAATTTATTCTAGATATATTTTCAAAACTAATCTTTTCGTTTGGATCACTTTTTTTATAACTGATTCATATTAGAAATTCGTTTCGTTTTACTTTTTTTAGGTCAATCAATTGAAAAAAAATACACAAATGAATTGAATGTTGATTATTTGAAATAAATTAGAATTTTAAATTCAATTTAATAACTAAAACGTTATTTAGTCATGTTCATTTCGAATCAATTGATTTGATTTAAATATAGAATATTTATTTCTTTTTAGGATTGTTCAGATCTTATTCTCTTCATAATTGATTATTTAACAGAGATTTTATTAAGTTATTTGATATTTGATTCTATAAGGAGGCATAACGTTTTTTTTTCTTTATTATTAATTGACATCTGTTGGATATATCAATATTTGATATATCATATTTAGAAAACTAATCATCGAAAAATCTCTTAAAATATTGTTTGATCATATGATATATACATATTTAGATCTTATCGAGATTTATCATTATGAAATTTATTGAAAATTTTTTATTTAATAATCATATTTAAAAAAATCCTATCATTGTTTTCCTTATAGATTTCGACGTACTTTTAAGCAGAAAAGAAAATACTAATTCAATTATGAATAAAACCGACACCAACAAGGAACACAACTGATTTTACAATCATCAAAGCTCTCTTGTAGTTTCTTGGAATCGGATTAAGTCTTTTAAAGTTTAACAAAAATGTGATGATCTATTCTTTCAAGCGTTCAGGTCTGTTGACGTATTTTAGTTGTAGTATTTCTTTCTTTTAGTGACATTTTTTGATTTATTTTGTGTAGTGACAAAAATAAAGTTGATTGTATGAAGATTATATTATTGAATAATGTTTAACTTGATTAATAGATATATCGATTGTTATTTGGATATCTGTTAAAATCTCGTTATTATTTAAATATCAGTGATGAATATAATCAATATGAATCAATTCAAGATCGAACTAATTTAATGATAAATTATCCTGATTGGTTTTCAAAAAGAAAATTATTGACGTGAAAAAAAAAGCATTTTTACTATGGTAATGATTAACAAATAGAATTTGATCTAGAATATTTTTAAAGGATTGAAAAGAACTTTGTTTTCAGAATGAAATAATAATTGAAAATTTCACACGTTGTGTTTATTTGAAAAGTATTATAAATAAAATTTTTTGATTAAATTCAAATCGAATGATAATGATAAGATCTTCGAAAAATGTCGAATTTATTGTAAAAGATGGGCGAATACTTTATATTAAACGATGAACATATAATTGTATTATATCCTAACATAGATAAAAATAATTCAAAATAGTTTCCAAATCTAGACAAATTTATTTTTTGATCGATTTATAAATAAAACTAGTTAAGATCTTCAGGATTTTCTTCGATTTCGATTAGGTAAAAGTATGTGTCAACGAAGATTATTTGCTAAATGTCTTATCAAAAATTCTATTAGGATTTTTTCACCATATGTAAATTATTTATTTGATGATTGTCAAACGGAAATTCCTAAATAAAAACAAGAAAAACATCGAATTGATATTTCACATCCGAAAAAAGATATCCGATTTTTATTTAAATATCGATAATTAAATGGTTTTTTTTTAAATTTGACTATTTTCAAAAAAAAGAAACAAAAACGATTTGAAATAATTAACATTTTACTCTTTGAAAAATATGTTTTTTTTTTTATATTTGACTTATTATTGAATAAAATATGTTTTGATATATTCTAGGAATTTCTTAAGAATTCTTCATTAAAAATAATCAAATTTTGTTTTGATTTAATTGAAATTAGTTGTAAGACAAGATTCTTTTTGGTAGTTATTAAAAAATTTAAATTCCTAAAATAAATTAAAAATCGAGATGAAATGATAAAAAAAAACTCTACCTCGATTTCTGATTGATGATTAATTAATATTGATGTACAAATTTGCTT
>CAJNOL010000848.1:0-19068 GCA_905250125.1 Rotaria sordida
CATCTGACTAGATTTCGAGAAACTCACAATAAACGATGCAAAGCAACATCAACATCTTTTTCGGAATTTTCTCTCGTGATGAATATACATTTATTCGGCTACCAAACCTCACTGAAAGTAATTGACTTGTAATTTTATTTGTTTATTCTGTTGATATGCTTGTTTATGAAATATTTTCATCGTAATATAAAATAAAGACCTACGTGCGTTATATAATTGCCAATTGGCAGTGAACTAGGCGACAGAAGAAAAGTAAACGCGAATATTTGCCTCGGTTAGTTGCCCCATAAGAGACCCAGGTATGGCAGCTAGGATTTTCATGCATCTTTTGTAATTATAATCAAAAACGTTGCTTTTTTCGATTTAGAAAGATCGAAAATATATACTTCATTCATAGAAAATGTTTTCCTATAACTAAAAGTCGCTTCTTCATTAAATGCATTCGAACACATTCTTGAAGAACGAATTTTTCTGAATTATGAACGCGTTCCTGCCAGACTGTGTGAATACGCCCTAAGTTGTAGGCACCAGTTCTCCTTGAATGTTTTCAAACGAGCTCTTAGAGTCGTAGAACAGGATCACTATTAAACACGTTTTCTGAAAATGCCCCCTTATCCACTAAGAACGAGTTTCAATGAGAACGCGTTCTCCTTTACAAGAAACTGATCTCTCTCTATTAAGAATGAGTTCGAGTGCGTTCTGTTATTTTGTGGAATGAGTTCACACGCGGCTTTTTCTCTGAACGTGTTCGTACCCAATAAATTGCGTTCTGTTTTTTCGAGAACAAGTTCTTGGTCGTTTCTTCTTCATCAATATTTTTTCATGAGTACATCACATATGTGGCATAATGCTTTTTAATATTATCTATTGACGAGCAGTGAAAGAATTCATTTTTTTGGCTATGCACTTCAAAATACATTCAAAATTATATTTCATGAAGAGAATCTAAGAAAAATGTATTCAAATAACAGTGACTCTATCAAATACTAAAATCATATCATTCACAGCAAACTTGAAGGCTGCATTATGTGCAGTTGCTTTTTGGCTTTGATTGAAAATCGGCTAATGATGTTTTATATCTATGGCGATCACATGATCTGGTCACCTGCTGCATTTCTATGGATATGGTTAGCTTTTATTCCCGATATAGTCGTTCTTTTTATCCTCTTCATTTTGCTAATTTACGTTCGATGGAAATGGCCCAGTTCCAATCGATACTATACTGTATTTGGCTTAGTTTTTGCATTGTTCGTTCTCTTAATTCTCTCGTCCAATATTCTATTGCTGATAAGAACAGGTAAGTTCTTTTTCCACAGTATCATTAGATAACTTTATTGTTCTATACACTAATGAAAGGTCAAACCATTCAATGGCGATTGGTCTTTCAATTGGAGGTGGCATCGGCTGCTATTCTATACTGGCCTGAGATATTCAAATTCATCTTTATTTTATTCTCACAACTATTTCTAGGTGTGATACTGTGGAGCATAGGGCAGTTGCATGTTCGAAAAGCAACAAATAACCGTTATATGCGTACATTGCATAACCGTTACGGCATTGTTGGTATTGTTTGCGGACTATTTCTAATGTACTCCGCCATCGCAACTTTCTATCCCCCAGTACACTCGTGGAAAGAACCGTCATTGAACGTTGTATTGAATTTGTTTCCAGCGACATTTCAATATTATACAAAAAGCGAAATCAAACTACAACTCTATTGGGAAAAAAGTGAACTTAATTCTGTAGAGCAACTGATTTGTGCTCCTAATGTTCAAATATCTCAACCATCTACGATTTTGAGGAAGTCAATTAAACATACCTTTCTTATTATTTTGGAATCCATTCGTGCTGACGTTGTCCCATTGAATCCTAAATTTGCTGAAACTATACGAACCAGATTCTATGCTAATATAACGGCAGATGATGTGGCTCCATTTTTAAATTCCCTATGGAAGAATTCCGTTCGTACTACTGCTACGACTGTCGCATCGTACACATTAAAAAGCCTTATCGGTACATTATGCGGTATCTATCCTCTTAATACCGATTTTTTGGAAGAGGCTAATTCTAAGAACAAATTTTACGAGATCTGTCTACCAGAACTACTTCGGAAAACTTTTCGCACATCGAAAAATCATTCAACCTTTCGTTCGGCTTTTTTCACTGCAGCTCGTGACGATTTCGATCGTCAACGAGAATTAATCAATCGAATGGGATTTGACGACACTTACAGTGGTTTTGAAATTGTCAATAGAACCGGACCAGTTCCTGATGTCGGCATGTTTGGGCCATCAGATTCGACGGTCTTGCCTCTACTATGGGATTGGATTGATAATACTTTAGATAAAGACAAAGAACGTAATCTAATGACTAGCTTGCTGTTGACTGGGACACATGACCCATTTGTTATGCCGTCTACCGAATCAATCTATCACGATTATGTCGAATATACATTCGCAAATAAATATCTCAATACAATACGAGTGGTTGATGATGTTTTGAAAACTATCGTTGATGGTTTAAAGTTGCGAAGATTGTATGATGAGACATTGATCGTCATAATTAGCGATCATGGATATGCATTTCGTGATTGGGGTCAAAAATCTTTTGCTGCATGGAGGGTTTCGTACGAAAGTGCGTTTTTGGTTCCACTAATACTGTACAATCCATATCTGGAAGCAAAGCAACTAGATGGACAATATACGAATATGGATATCTTGCCGACCATTATAGATATATTGTTATCATCGCAGGAGACTTCTCATAAACCGACTAATCGTCTACTCACTGTACGGCAATATCAACTCCGCTCGATCTTGTCACGATACGAGGGAACGTCTCTTGTTCGTCTACCAATTGAGCAAGAAATCCAACGGTACACGTTTCATCTTGACAACCCTGGCAATTCTCATGTTATTGTCAAGCAATACCCGCGGAAGCTCGTGTACGATGTTCATCATGATGATGTGCATCTCTTCCATCTTGGATATGATCCTCAAGAATCTATTGATTTAGTCTCTTTTGATCGTCATGATTACATGGGCACTTATCCTGATTGGCTCCACGTCGACCATAGTCGAAATTCATCACGTAGTTGGTCAAGGCGGTGGATCAGTACGAAGAATAATCTTTCCGATAATCATAAGGAATTACTTCGCAAACGATTCGGTCAACCGATGTCAGATTTAAGACAAAATGTTAGTAGAATATCATTGAAAGATATGTTGGATTGGGCAGATGCGGCCTTGGAACTTGCCGCTGTTTGGACTGCGCTCGTGAGAGCACGTTATTTCTGTGGAAACATGACTGTTGATTCCTTGAAGCACAAATTTCAATGAGGCGGAAAAGTCAGGACGTAGGCAGTTTTCTTAGTGTCGCTTTTCAAGTAAGAATGAAAACAAAACACTATTACGGAAGAATAAAATGCAGATCCTAGTTAGTGTTTGTTAATATCCTTTTGATCTATCGTGCAATCAATGATTTGAAAGTTTTCATCGTTCTTTATTCTTATGTCAGCTCACCCGTTTTGATATTGATTAATAACACTTCAACAAAACAATAAATTGGTAATTAACAGCTGTATCAAGACGGTAAATCTGTTGCTCTATTCTAAGAATTGAATAGACTGAAAACATCAGTCAAGATATATGAAAAGGGCTTCACATCACACGAGATTATTAGCCTTCTTTATAAAATCGTCTTTTCACAGATGGAAAAGTTATTTTATCTTAATTAACTTATAGTTTTTGTTTGAAAATTTTACACAACGTTTGTTTTCAGCTCTTAGAAAAGGCTGAAATTTTCATTTTTTGCATGAAAATCTTAAATAGTAAAAGAAAGAGAATTTCGCACCAAGAATTTGTTTGAACTTGAATTCTTTAATTATGAAGTGTTTTAAAGCCAGCTTCTTGACCCATGTTGAAGTATGTAATACGGAAAATGAAGTATTCGCTTTCTGTTAAAACAATCCTATGTGTTCGATTACGATCAAATTGCAAAAAACTGCGCCGTTGTTGCGCGTAATTACGGTAAAAAAATTGCAGTTGCTAAAAAAGACGACAAGGTGACTTTTTCACTTTATTAATATTTTTATTAGAAATTACAGAAAGTTTTTAAAATACAAAAAATTCTTTTTTTTTGCAAAAACTTTTTGTGGTAAAATCGAACTCCAAATTTCGAAAAAACCGACTTCAGATTCAGATTCCTCGACCCTTAAAATCTTTGATCAAACTTTATAAAAAATCGTTCTTTTTTTAAAAAAAGCCCTTCTTTTGTGAAAAAATCTCTACTTTAACTACTTTATTAAAGTATCCATGATGCTTAACTTGATAATTTGAGAAACTAAATGCAGTGTCTTGGTAACAGAAAAAGAAAGAAATGAGCTCGTATGCTTGAGATGTATACTTTTATACGGTTAAGATAAGCTACACACAAAAATCCCCATTGAGCTATATTGCACATATCCTCTCGACCGAAGACAAATTTATTAGAGGGCTCGGAATGATAGTAACTATCCTGTGTTATAATACATATAGTACATTTTTTAAAAATAAAACAGACTTATAGTTTACAGTTTTTGTACAATAAGTACATGAAAAAAGTTATGGTTTCCTATTGTCTTACAAATCCAAATCAATTTTTTTGAAGAAAATATCATTAATTTTATTATACAATTATTATTAGTGTCATCAAATAATGCGTGAAGCATATGAAATATAATGTACAAAAATATTTCGAAAAAAAGATAAATCAACCCTAATAAAAATAAAAAAAGCTTCAAAAAAAGCTATCTTGTGGGTGTGGGTGTGTGTGGGTGTGTGTGGGAGTGTGGGTGTGGGTGGGAGTGTGGATGGGAGTGTGGGTGGATGTGGGTGTGGATGTGGGTGTGTGAGCGTGAGTAAATGATTCTATTCACATAAACCAACACGCACACCCACACCCACACCCACACCCACACTCACACCCACACCCACACCCACACCCTACACCCACACCCTACACCCACACCCACACCCACGCCCACACCCACACCCACACCCACACCCACACATCCACACCCACATCTACATCCACACCTGCATCATTCACACCCACACCCACACATTCACACCCACATCCACATCCACACCCACATCCACATCCACACCCACATCTATACCCACACCCCAACCAAAGTATGTTCTATGTAAGTCAAGTTACGAACCATCTCAGTTTCATTTTTTTTCATCTAATGTTAACATCGTTATCCATTGGGAGCCGAAAATTATATGCGAAATATCGCTATCGTTGTTTACCACTATCTCTTAACTCAAAAAAAAAGTATTCAGATCAAAGGGTAAATATGAGTCATTCAGATAAATATATACGGGCGACAAGAAGCAAGCAAAAGAGGACAGACAAAGTTGGAAAGAGTTTCATAAGAGTATTTATCTTGGAAAGAATACGAGAAGTAACAACCAAAGGTAACTATCTAGTGTTGAGAATGTATTTGTGCATCATTGCATCATGTGTCGAAACCGGTCCATTTAGCTCGTTTTCTTATTTAGAATCAATCATAGTGAGACTCGTTGATATGACATTTTGAGATGCACAAAGTATTTTTCGATGGGGGATTTACGTAATATTACAGTAGATTCTCTAGGGCTCACCATCAAAAATAGAAACAAATTCGAATAGAAAAAGAGTTATTTGACAACCGGATTGTCCGAGTATAAAGAGGCCGAGTAGCAATAACTCTAGAAAAACCTGTTTAACGGCGATATAATTTCCAGATTACGCTTGTTCTATATCAATTGCACATTTGCTTTTCGCGTTATTGTTGCTTGACGATCCATCTGCCTCGAGAAGGCTTCGAGCATAAGTAGGCGACAACTCTTTCTTCTGTTGCGTAGATTTTCGCATCCTTCCTCCACATAGGATACTTCAAACTCTTTCTGCTCCATTCTTACGCAATTCGTTATTTGCGTAGAAATATTCTCTTTTATGGAAGAAACATGCTTAGGCTTGTGTGCCTATCCGGCTAAGAATAAACCATTGTAGACATACGTCTGGGGCTTTTACAAGAGGACTTTTGATCTATGATTTCACACCAGTGGTTAGATTATTTTCGCTTTTTAAGATCTCACTGTCAGATGTTTTTAAGACTATAAATCTCAAAATTTTTCTATAAATACAAAATAGGAAATTCGAGATAGTAACACTAGATCGTCCTTTGTCGGTTGAGTTTGTGAAAAATTATAGCGATGGCCAGTGGGAACTTGTCTCGTTTTATCCATTATAACCTGAAAAGAAAGAGTCTTATGTGTCGAACAAATGACTATTATGTTGTTCTTTCAAGTAGCTTTTTGCGCTTTAAATTTCATTAATTCTCATCGAAGTATTAAAAACCTGTGACAGAAGGTGATCATTGAAGCCGTCCATTTTCCTCAATTAGAGCCAACACTTAGCGAGATATTTTTGAAATGATTTGAACTTTTACAGATGATTCATAAGATCACAGAAAACATCAGACTTATCTTCATCAAATGAACTAATATTTTTAAACAGCAATAGAGACGTTTCCTACCCGCGTAACCCATTAGTGTTCAGATGCTGCTGAGCCTCACTTTCCATTGAAGCCTTACGCCTGCTCATCAAACGGAGCGGTACTAACTGAACTTCATCACGAGCGTCTCCCGTCCGACCAGACAGAATCTGGTCAGCCAAGTTCCTTCTCCACAATAAAACTTTAGTTTCGCTACTGGGCCCTTACTGATCATATTTATAAGGCAAATACTAGCGAAAAATGTCTTAAACTATTAACCCCAACTTCAACAGAAATTGAAGTCTTTCACAATTCGTAAAAAAATTTATTGGCCATTATAAAAGGCATAGCTACCATTTTTTATTCTTCATGGCATTGTCGTTTGGTTTCGTATTTGTATCATCGACGTAACTTTTCACCTACAAAGAAAGGTCACGGAATGATAAGTCTCTTGTCTATCGAGTCTTTACTCATTAAATGATTGGAGAGGTTCACAATAGAATTCTTAATTTGTTGTTTATTATGCGAAATTTGCACCGTTAGAGAAGCGAGTTTGTGTGAAGAAATAATTGAACGCCTTTTTCGAACGTCTAAAAGTGGTAAAGGACCTATCCGAATAAGGTCGACTTTTACGCCTATCCTAAAACTTTGAAAAATTTCTAGCTAGAAATAATCAGAGCATAGTCCTAGGTAAAACTGAGCAGCTGGCTTCTCTGGAACTCGAAAAAAATTTTCTTTCGAAATTTCCGTACCTCTCCTCAGGCGTCAAAAAGTACCCCTCTGCACCTTCGAAAGGAGGTACGAGAATTTCGAAAAAATTTTTTTTTTAGTTCCAGAGAAGCCAGCTGCTCAGTTTCACCTAGGACCATGCCCTGATTATTTCTCGCTAGAAATTTTTCAAACTCTTAAGAGGGACATAAAAGTCGACCTTATACGAACAGATTCTTTGCTTGGGGCCAAAAGCGAATAGCAGAGATTCTGCAAAGTTCCTGTTCCCTTTCAAAAAAATGAACTTTGCTGCTTCTAGGTACGCCAGAACAAAGCTGAAAGAGCTCAGTCGTGAAACGTGACAGTTCATCAGTATTGAAACATAAAGCCAAAAATACAAGCTATAGATCCTGTTCCTCATCAATATGGTATATCTGTGTGACAGACCAAAGCTGTTATTTCTCTTACATAATCTATCATAATTCATATCTAAGACACAAGAGTAGTAATGATAGACAACTTAACTTCCTCAGTTAGGTGAAAACCTCATTGTTCACATGTCAAAATTCGTAGAAATAAGCAAAAATCTTTGAATCAGTGAATCTTGAATGTCTTGTCCCTTCCTACAACTTGTCTTTAGGTGTTTATATATTCGACTACAGAACATCGGGAAAACATTCAAACAATGTGGAACGCGTGTATATTCATGTTGATGTTTTTTAGGTAAGCAATGCATAGCTGGTTTTCTATAATGATAAACTCTTGTGTTCTGAAAGATTCTTAGGTATGTTGTAGCTTCTTCACTCTGTTATCGATTCATTTACGCGGCTCTTGTAGAATTTACTGACGCTGCGATATGCGAAGACGCCTCGGAATACGACAAATGTTCTTCGAACGAAGCATGTGGCTGCATTCCTTTAGTGGGCGCTAGCAATAAATCAATCTGCGCTTATCTTCATCTAACTTGCTCTTACTTGACTCCTTGTACTCTCTTAGATAGGATTTGCCTTCAACCTGCTCAGGTGTGTGTGCAGCACTCGCAATGCGACGATCGTATACCAGTCTGCTATCCATTGGATATGGCCACAGAGATGATGTGTCCAACGCTACAAGTATCGACAACAAGTAATCTTAAAATACGAGTGATGACATAACTGTTTTGCTGATTTGTCATCATCAATCCGCCTGAGTTATTAGGATTTTCTCGTTATAAGTCTAGATTCTATTCTATATTCAAACCGTTTCTGCTTTCAAAAAAATCTTCACTTTTGTTAAGATCTTTCCAAGATCCTACTTTAAATTCCTACGAGAAACCATAATTCAGAATCATACCAAGATTCAGTCGTGATCTTGATTTGGTTGTTAACAAAAGAGAAAAGAAGGGCTCTTCTAAATCTAAGCGATTTCGCTCTAGCAGTCTACTCAAATTTTAATATCAGGATCTTCTCAATATCGAAACATGTTCCAGACGACGATCTTGGCAACAATGTATCGCAAGTTCTTATACAAGATCTTTGTAGGATTTACATTTGTAGACTCTGCCTATAGTGAAAGTCGTAGCTATTCGTGCAGCACACTCTAATTGATCGGTCACGATTCTAAATTGGAAGAACCTGGTCAAATTTTGATGAGGATTCTACTTAAAAATCATGGTAATTTCTGTTTTAGAAAGGCCTTCCATCTTCTCTATCATTCTAAAAACCTTTGCAACTGAATTTATTAAGAGCTCGTTCAGATATTCATACCATGAGAGTCAAGAGGAAACATAAAGGACTGAAAAAATCCCGCTGGCAACATACTGTATGGATGTCTGGAGGATTTTGTTAAGTTTTCAAATAAAATTTCATCGAAATCAAGAACAAATTACCATTAATATGAAATCACGAGTCGCTCGAAAAATCACATACATCCTTGTAGAAATGTGTAGTCAAGAACTTTTCAGAATTTGGACAAGGTCCAAGCAGAATGTTATCAGAGAGTGCCCAATGTTGGATAGTTTTCTTAATAATTCTCGGGAATCGGACTTAGACATTGTAAATTCTGACCGAGTAATTTCAACGATCGCGTACATTTGTATCACTCTACTTTTGATAGTAGAACTTTTGACAGAAGCAGGAAACTAAAGTTATCAGTTCATGTGTTATTTCATTTCATTAGTATGTTGAAGATATCATTTCAGTCATCACTTGAGAGAGACGTTCATAGAGAACATTTTGGTCCACATCTTCACTTTGAAATTAAGCTGGAGCAGTCATATAATCTAAATGTTGTGCCGAAATTACGCCGTTTGTTGAAGTTAGAATTTAAACACAGTATTTTACCGAAGTTATTTTGCCTCAGCTAATCGGCTAGAGATCCATGGATTACAATGCTTCTATCGAACTGCATAGTTAGTTGCAGAGAAATGTTTAGATAAACGTTTTACATATTTATTTAGCTATAATCAGAAAAATTGTGAATTATACAAAAATGAGAAATACACACATATAATGAGTATTGTGTAAACAATACAGCGCAGTTCCAAGATCTGAAATTGCACCAATTGGATCTTTCAGATTTCTTATAGAATCCAATACGGAGTTTTGGAGGAGTTCAGTGGAATCTGAACAATTTCGACCAAAATTGTGCCGAAATCCCGTCGCCTCAATATCGGTGGTCTGATTTTGACAGCTTCGTCGAGCAAATTACAAGAGAAGCCACTAAACCTGACCGAATGTGGCTAGTGCAATCCTGGTGACGAGATTCTGGCGCAATCTGGTTCCACTTGTGTCAGACCGGATTGCAAGAGTTTGACTCACATATTTAGCTGATCTGATTTTACTTGTGACGTGAGAAATTTCTGATTAATATTTTTTGATATGATAATGTTTGAGCTGATCGGATTTCTATTGAACGTATCGTTTGGAGAACTGAAAAAAAAGATGCTGAAAGCACAAGCATTTATCCTTTGTTTTTATATAATTTGGAATTTTTCTGATGATGACTGAATAGATATGTAAAACGTTCATCTAAACATTCCTCTGCAGCTAACCATGTAGTTCAATAGAAGCATTATAATCCATGGATCTCGAGTCGATTAGTTGAGGCAAAATAACTTCGACATAGTGTAATCTTGCGGTCAAAAAGTTTCTTCAGTTTTATCTACTCATGAGAAAAACAGCCAGAGTTTTCGAAAAAACTTACTTTGCTGGACATGTTGATTCTACGGCTCATGCGAAAAGAAGGAAGTCGGTGTTCAATTGTGCAAATTTTTTGAAGTACACGCTTTTGCAAAGAAATTCAACCAAAACTAACCTGTTGAACTTGACAGCTGCAAAATAACAGTTTAGTTCATCGATGATAAAACGGCATAGTTGAGGCGAGTAAGCTGTTCAGTTGATAGACTGTAGATCTGGAGATAAATGCTAAGAGCTTCTAATCCTTTAATCTTTTGCCATTTAGATTCTAATAAGATTTCAATTACATCTTCGCGAGATCGCACTAGGTTTCTTTAAGAAAGCTGTTATTAAATGCTTAGTGTGAATTTCGATTGAAAATGAGTGTTGAAGTTTAGAGCGAGAAAAGTATCACCTTCCCACTTTCACCCTACGATACAGACCACGATAGAGGTTTGTACTCTTTGACTCCATCTCAGGCTCTGACAGATTCACTCTCACCCTCAATATGAAATTTCTTAGCCGAAAATACTATTTCGTTTCGAAGCACGGTATTTAAACCTATATTCGACGCGATCAGAGACAGTTGGAAATAATCCTCTCTAGTCTCGCGGCGGTCCGTGATACAAATAAAAGTATTCTTATGTCTATTTGAAACGATTCCGTCGTGATTCATATTTCAATCCCGTGAGAATTACTCTGAAAGTTTTAGGTATAGAAAGAGATTATTTAAGACCCTGATAAAACCTATCTCAAACCTTGACAAGATTTTGGGTACTTTCCAATTATCCTTTTCTATCAGAAATAGAAAGACTTCTGACGGAGCTCTGCTCGGGACTGGTAAAGATCTAGGAGAAAAATTTTCAGAATTTTCACTAAATATGATTGTTTATCACGTTGCTTTCTGAGGTATACCTAGGATCCAGATATTCGCAATTCAAGGAAAATAAAAAAATTCAAGCTCTTACAACAATTTCATCACCTAAAGTTAAATCGCACCGCCCAATTCACGGAAATCAAGGAATTCAAGATATTCTATGGAATTTCTTGATTTTCCTTGAATTGCTACCCAGGTCGAGCATTACGACGATCCGATACAGCCGTAAACGGCTGTTTACGACGCTGTATACCGCCGTATACGGCGAAAATACCGCCGTACACGGCCGTATATTCGCTGTATTTCTATGCATCGTATTAGAGTTGTATATCGCCGTGTCGGATACGACGAAATACGGCAGTATACGCTAACCGTATACGACACAGCAAAAACCGTACAATCGCCCAGCTCTATCGTATACGGCCGTATGAACGCCGTATTTCTATGGGCCGTATTACGGCCGTAAATCGCCGTGTCGTATACGGTGAAATACGGCGGCCGTATACGATCGCAGAAAAAGGCCTTTAAAGGCATTTTTTAGCAAAACTCGGATTCCTCAGTAGAAACTCATCAAAACAAAAGCAGAAACTTAAGGAAATGCCTTAAAATACCATTCCCTATTAGATCCCATGCTTTTTCCTGAAGAAATCATGTTATTTTAAAAAATTCAACAAAAATGGCCTTTAAAGGCATGTTTTAGAAGAACTCAGATTTCTTTAGAGAAATTAAGTATAACGAAGAAGATAGCGAGGAAAATGCCTTGAAATAGCTTTTTCTATAGGAATGCAGACGTTTGGATGAAGAAATCATGTGGAGTATAAGGTTTAATAGCGTTTGTTAAAAAAATTTGACTTAAAAGGGATTTGTGAAGGATTTTTGCCTCCAGGTGACAAATTTTTTACCTGTACAGGTGAGAGTTGGTAGGTGTAGGTGCTTCTATGAGGGTATAGTATCTTTTTGTCATTCATAGATGCTTAAGCAATAGGTGAATGGGGTTTTGTATTTGGGGTGCGCCTTTTTTGAGGATTTCGAAGCCTACTTACTCGAATCTTAGCCACGATCGAAATGAAGTGAGGCATGTGGGGACTGTCATATATATAGGGTGGGTCCGTCCGTCTGTGAGTAGCCCGTCCGGCTTTGAAGAGTCCGTCCGCGATGTTTGACGTGTTATCTAATGGCACTGATAAGAGTTTTATTTAAGCATTCGTATCAAAGAAAATGCTGATGGTTTTGCATTAATATTAATGAATAAGTCTGATACTTTAGCATTTTTGGAAAGCTTAGGACTCATGAAGACCCATCCGAAGAAGAGGCACTTAAGATGCATCAGGAGCTATCGAAGGGGATACTGAGGGCTCTTTAAGGGCTGTTCAAGGAATACTTATGAAGGCATATGAAAGGGCGTACTTAAGACTCATCGAGTGCTATATGAGGTGGGTACCTATGGACCTGCATGATCTGCTCAGGAAGGTATTTATGACTCTTCAAGGCCTATCCAGGCGGATATTTATGACTGATCACGGGGTATCCAAGGGCATACTTAGGACTCATCAAATCCTGTCCAGAGAGAGTACTCGTAAGTCTTCAAGGGCTGCCCAGAGGGTACTGATGACCCATGAAGGCCTATTCAGGGAGATACCTAGCACTCATCAAGGCGCATCCAAGAGAGGGTACTTAGGATTCATCAAGGGCTATCCTAGGTGGTACTGAGAGCTCTTTAAGCGCTATCCAGGAAATACTTATGATTTATGAAGGGCTATTCAACGGTGTACTTAAGACTCATCAAGTCCTATTCAAGGAGAGCATCTATAGATCTTCAAGGCCTGCTTAGAGAGGTAGTTGTGACTCATCAAGGCATATCCAGAGGGTTACTTCGGACTGATCAAAGGCCGATTCAAGGGGATACTCGGCACTCATCAAGGCCTATCCAGAGGCGGTACTTATCGATTTTCAATGCCTACCGGGGAGGATATTTATGACTGATCAAGGGCTACTCAAGGGCACACTTAGGCCTCACCAAGTCCTACCTGGGGATAGTACCTATAGGTCTTCAAGGGCTATCCAGGAAGGTCTTTATGACTCACGGAAGCCTATCCAGAGGGATACTTATGAGTCAACAAGAGCAATCGAAGGCGGTACTTAGGACTCATCAAGCTCTGTCCTAGAAGGATACTTATCAGGCCATCGAGGTATATCCCGGAGAACCTAAGACTTATCCAGGCCTATCCAGGAATGGTAGTTACAGAGCTTGAAGGCCAATCCAGGGAGGCAATTATGGCTCTTCATGGGTTGTGCAGGGAGGAAATTTATAAGTCTTCAAGGGCTATCAAAGGCATCAATAACTTCTCTAGTGGGAGCGAGGAGTGGTGCTTACCGTAGACTTGATTTAGAACGCGAATCAATGGAAAGTAAGCTATATAGCTTCATTTATCTCTTGATATTTTTGAAAAAAGTGTTATTAGGAAATGGTTAGTTGATTAAAAAACTGTGTTAACGAACGCCTTGATAATTAGTACTAATTTGAATTTTTTCGTATTTACCACTTCGGTCGAAAATGGAGAATGAGGTGATTAATCCATTGGGTACGGGCGACGAACATGTTCGTTCTGGGACTTTGCACTCTGAATAATTTCAAAAAACATTATCTTTTGGTACTTTAATCATATGAACTGTATAGATGTTCACGTTTAGGATATTTGTGCGACTAAGATCATCAATACTTACTGATGACTATGGTTGTCTCATAATTCTCTGATTGAAGAATTATTTTCATATAGTAAAAAATTTGACTATAAAAAAATAATCCCGAACTCAAAGGATTAACATTAAGTAAATACCACTGAATTCGATATTTTGATAGCCCTTGAAGAGTCAGTCATAAGTATTCCCTTGGATAGCCCTTGATGGATTATCAGTATCCCTATGGATGGGTCATGATGATTCCTAGGTACTTCCTGGATAGCTTCTGAATAGTTAGGAATAGCAGTTCATAACTCACACAGAATAGATGTATTAGAATTAATAATAATGCTAATTTAATGCTAACAACAAAGCATTAGGCTTTTTGATTAATACTAATGCTAATTCTAATGCGATACCTCTATCATAAATGCCTTTACGATGCCATTTTCTATTATAATAGTACGCCCTAATTTTTGTCACCAATTAAGTAGCATAGATTCTCCTTCTACTGTGATGCTGCTAATCAAGAAAAAGAGCTTCCACATATAAAAAATGGCTAAAGATGAGATTAAAATTGATTTCTAATAATCGATCGCAATTAATTTAATTATGATAATCGATTAAGAAGATTAAAATCAACTGAACTCTATCTTTAACACTGAAAGATCTTATTAAAATTAGATCAAAATAGTGACATTTCAATCGATTTTTAATCCAAAAATAGTCAATTTTAATACGCTTTTTAGTCGTTTTTGTTACATGGGTAAACTATGGGAGTATGTAGCCGTATGGTTGTTATGCGCTGATATCGTCTCTGCTGTTTGTACATTTTATCGAGACCCCAAGGGATATCAACAGAAATCGCACAAATAAGGTACTTCTAAAAATCTTGAATTTTATAAGGATATTGTTCATGGCAGAAGGCAGAACTCGCGACTCTTTCTCAACTATGTGGAAATGGAACTCTTGTTACCTAGCGACCTGTTTAGCTGATCCTGAGCGCATATTATTTATATTGAATAAGAGGGGTTCGCCAATGTTAACGACTTTTTACGACGAAATACGATAAAAAATAATGATCCTGTATCAGACCAGTTCCAGTAGATCTGGATGGTACCTTGGGATATTATCTGACGAGTGTATACAATCGCCGTATTGTTACGGAAGTCGTTCACGACGACTTGTTTTGGTCATTGTTTACGATGGCTGTTAAGGTTTGTTTACGATCGCTGTGAGCGGCTACCGTATACAACTAACGTACACAGTGTCTTACGATATCTTATCTCCTTGACGTATACAGCCGCCGTGTTGCTACGTTAGTCGTTGACGGCGACATTTTACGGTTGTTGTTTACAATGGTCGTAATATGCCGTAAAGCGTTATTTACGACTGTTGTAAACGACTACCGCGAACACCTGACGTATACGATGTCTAACGGTGTTTTTCGAACAAAGTATACAGTCGCCGTATTATCACGCTAGTGGTTTACGGTGACCTTTTACGGGCATGGTTTACGGCGGTCGTAATATGCCGTAAAGTACCGCTTACCATGGCTGTAAACGGCTACCGTAAATAGTCGTCATTATCCACCGTGATTGGTTAGTGTACGGCCGTGTACAGCCGACCATGATTGACCTGGGTGGATTTCTGTGGATACCGCGGTACAGTTTAGCCCTAAGTGATGGAATTGTTTTAGCAGCTAGAATTCCTTGAATTTCTTAATTTTCCTTGAATTGCCAATTTCTGGATCCTAGGTATTGCTTTGCTTTCTGAGTATACATCGTGAAATTGACCAGAAGCACGCACCACTATCAGCGAATGGTGGAGCGAACTCATTGAAATATTGGTAAAAAGATCTTGGTTCACTGATGTTCAAAATACAAAATGTCAGACCTTCACATTTTGCTCGTAGATTAAGTAGTGAAAAACGATATTTGGTATTGTCATCACCTCTAAAATGGACTTTATTAGTGTTTCAAATAGAATTACCTTTGAATAATTATTGTTCCAATTTGTCGATGATCTCGTACAAATGTCTCTTTTCGCTCTAGGTTCTACTACGACGACATCGACTACAACAAATTTTCCATCAGGTGAGTACGCAGTGTTAGGATGAATTTAAATCAGAGCTGAACTGATGTAATTGATTTAAAATATCGCATAGAATTCAGGTTCGCGAAGGCAAATTGTCAAATTGGGTTTTTCAAGCAGGCTTCACTGCACTGATTTGCAACATCTTCAGAGTGTCTCAAAATTATAGGACATTGTAGGGACGCTTAAAACCAGAAATTGTTCCATTTAGTTTGTAGCCTTTGCAGTGGATTATTATGCACTTGTGTAGCAAAAAACTGCAACCATTAAGAAATGAATAGGAGGAAACAGCACCAACGATCGTCCCGAAGCTAATTTTCTTGCCTTAATCCTTTGAGTCCCGGTGGGACACATATATTCCACCTTGAGAATTTTCGAATCCTCGAGTTTTTGAGAACCTTGAAGAAATATTTTCAATAAATGTTAGAAGTTTGCAAAGGTCTCTACAATATTGCACGGATATAGAGTGTATGGAGGACATTGAAAAGCGCACTACGCCGAGTTTCTTTAGTCCAAAAGAAGTTTTGACTCCATAACCCGGATTTTAAAAATTTTTCGCTGATTTTCCTTTTCTTCAAAATTTATATCCATGAGATATATCTGAGGTACTATGATAAATAGTTCAGTCTGTTACAAAAGATTAAATTCATTTGTTTTATTTTTATGAATCCTCAACAAGAGAATTATCTTCTGTATACATAACATGCAATGTCTATGTGTACGTCTGAATATCTAGTCAACATAGGTTATTTATGTCGAGGCCGCCGATTTGACAAATTTGATACTTGAGGATGATTAGAATATATGACGTCTATTAGTACCGCACTCGTAGCTAATTATTGTAGTAGAAAAAGAGTAGAAATACCTTTGGCGATAAGTAATCAGAAGAAGAAATACGTTGAAAAGAGAAAAAGTAACGTAGAAAATTCTGAAAAAGCACAACTTTTGGTTCATATGCCAAAAGTTATTTCAATTTATCGTCAATGCGCTTATTGTAGCGAAAAGAAATAGAGAAAAGGACGAATATAATTTGTAACTTTTGTCGTGTTCATCTCTGCGTAAAAATTTTTTTTTTTTTTGTATCATCAAAACTACGTGTATTAGTAATGAAACAAATAAATGTTTCAGTAATTATAATAACGATTTTCTATTGAAACGCAACAATAACAAAAATGTTTTAATTTTCATGTGATCACGTGCTTTCATTAATTGTAATTTAACCGCATGATTCCTAATGTTGCCTAGTTGGTTTATATCAAATTTCATCAAATTTTGGTTCAGTAGAAAAAGTTCAGGACTCAAAGGGTTAAATGGGAGGGGTTGTTTTCGGAAGATTTAAAAGTAATGTGAGATGTTCTTGCAGTGATAGCCAATATTAAAGATGCAAATACTATTCAGAAATCCACATGAAAATTTCTTTCTAAGAGTATAGTGACATCTTTCTCATCTTATAGGAACGAGTGAGCGAAACAATTTATTGATGAGCGCTATCCTGTCAGGAAAAAGTGAATCTTCTCTTTCTCTTGCATTTCTTACGCACAGAACAATAGATAGACACAAAATCTAGCATGGCAACATACTAGAAAACCATGTATGTTAGAAGGTGATTTACACACAAACAAAATGAA
Organism: Rotaria sordida; assembly: GCA_905250125.1. Classification (NCBI taxonomy): domain Eukaryota; kingdom Metazoa; phylum Rotifera; class Eurotatoria; order Philodinida; family Philodinidae; genus Rotaria; species Rotaria sordida. The sequence goes on from CAJNOL010000848.1 coordinate 17,665, forward strand.
TTTTCAAAAGTAAAGAGAACTCCAACATAAAGAAGTAGAGGATAGTTTACGAGAATCAGACATGTTGTATATATAATAATAGACTGCCTACAGTTAGTCCATACTAGCGAAGCTTTGTGTAAATTATGTGAATGTCATTTCATGAGAGTTGACAGATATCTCAATCTAGTCCCATAATCAAAGATAATAATTCTATATTGTTAATTTGATTCCGCGAAAAACTGATTCCTTTTTAATTCATTCTTCTGTCATGCTCGTTTCAGTTAGAGGTGAGCTCTACCGATTAGAGCAGTCATTTTCAGTCTCTATTTAGAGTTCAATGTGAATTTGGTTAAAAATGGTGACGGTGAAACGGGTTCCTGTGAAACGAGCAATGGAATAAAAAGACCCACCAGTTGGAACTATAACGGAGAAGTTACACAAGTCGCGTACAATAATCCCAAACATGGACCCATGTCACTATCGAGTCCTGGACCCAGGTAGAAAAGTTAACGATCAACATTGTCGTTTTTACATATTATTATCTTTCCAGGAATCGTGGTAATTGTTATTTTTTCGGCCAAATTTCATCATCAACTACTATGTGGCAAACTATCTATTTGAATAATACAGTTGCTGCTGTACTGATTGATTCACTCACAGTCAACTTTCGTCTCTCTGCATGGATCGGAGGTTGGGAAGACCAAAATGATAATGCCAAAATTTCGTTAACTTTCCTGAATCAATTCTCTCAACAGGTGGGCTATGTCACCAACATTGGACCAGTCTCTGCCAGTGATCGTAACTATATATCGATGATGCTCTATCGGGAGGCTGGAGGAGTTGTTCCAATTGGAGCTCGTGTAGCAAAAGTCTTGGTCACATTTACTCGCACTGCTCAGAAATCTAATGACGGCAGTGTCGACAACATTGCTTTAGTCTTACATCAATGAAATAGTTTTAACTCATGACTAAAAATGCTTATCTTGATACCTTTTGTAGAGTGTTTTATTGAATACTCTTTCATTAATAAAGAATCGTCCAAATCCCATCATTCCTCATCTAAAACATATGATTTGAGAATTGTAGAATTGAATATTTCCTTAACTAGAACCAAAATGTTCATTCAAAGAGTGATAAGGTTCCTTTGGAATCGGCATTTTTACATTTAACGTCCATTTCATTGAAACTGTACGTACGAGAGATCTGAGACAATGACAAAATTTCGATGCGAATTCGGTTCTGTCTGATGCGATCCATATTTGAATTGTCAGTGAACACAATAATGATGTCAAGACAACTTTCGCTCTTTCTATGGCAAGAATTTCGATCAAGAAACATTGACCATTGAATAAATCAAATCTAAATCTATTGTGTTATTCATTTTGGAACGAACTTACTATTTCCAACTATGGATAAAAGATA
>CAJNOL010000848.1:19168-50263 GCA_905250125.1 Rotaria sordida
TTTTTCATAAATTACAGTTTAAATACATATTCAATTTGGCACTAGCTATTCTCTATCAACTTAATTCATTTAAAACACGTTTCATCAAATTTTCAAGTACTTTTTAAAGAATTATTTGTTATGCGAAGCTACAGATAGTTGATGTTCAAAAAAAGAAAACAAAAAGGTCTGAAGAAAGAATGAGACAAATATCATTATCACGTTTACAACGTGATCAAGTTGAACGAAAGTCTTATTATGAATTAAAAAAATCATCATTTTTCAAGAAAATGAATAGTCTAGAGCTCAAGAATATTGAATAGAAATAGAAAAATATACATGATGTATACGTATACATACATCAAAGGAGACAATTAATCTATCAAAATGTAATTAAAACGAAAATGTGTTGTGCCGTTATGCCGCGGCACGAGAACGGCAGAGCGGCAGAACGGCTGAACGGCAGAGCGGCATGAGAACGGCAGAGCGGCACAGCGGCAGAACGGCATAGCGGCCGAGCGGCTGAACGGCAGAGCGGCCGGCCGACCGGCAAACATTTTGAAACGTTCCCTAAGTATAAGTCGATTTTCAATAAGAATTTGTATAGAAAAAAAATACAGCATAGTTGGTTTGTATATGATGCACTAGTAAAATAGTCATGAAAATTGTACTCAAATTCCGTGTACTTGAAATAAAAGAGGAGCTATAATGAACCTATTTGATCACCTACTGTTGTATGTTCGTAAGCATTTAGAGTGAATCCATAAAATTACCAAGTTTTTAGGGCATTACGATATTGCAGCACGATATACAGAGTGGATCAAAAGTCACTTTACCCAGAAACAATTGAGTATCTCCATTACGGCTCGACCAAACGAGCTCATTTTTTTTACCAAGGATAGAGACATATTCACACTCAAGGTTAGTGAGAAACTTTGTTAAGTATCACTATTGACCTCAACAAGAAAATGTTATTTTTTCACAGATATGAAAAGAAAATACTATATTTAACAAACGTTCTGACTAATATTGAGTGTGAATATGCCTCTATCCTTGGTAAAAAAAAATCAGCTTGCTTGCTCGAGCCGTAATAGGGATATTCAATTTTGTTTTCGATAAAGTGACTGTTGTACCATCCTGTGCATTGGTTTTTTTTCTACCCGCAAAAAGGCAAAATTTTCTTATCGAGGTCAATAGTTATACTTGACAAAGGTTCTCACTGATCGTTGTCTGTATGGATTTGTAATGTGAACATGTCTCTATCCTTGATAGAAAAAAAAATGAGCTCGTTCGATCCAGCCGTAATGAAGATACTCAATTTTTCCTTGGTAACGTGACTTTGACCCACCCTGTACATATACAGTACCCGCCATAAGTGGGTACGAGCTCGTTTTCTTGTTCAATAATGACTTTTATTTTATCTTTTTGCTTTGTTTGAACGGGCTAGTCGGGCTCATCGTCCGGTATAAATAGGAGCATTTATATTCCTTCTGTTATCAATTTATAACTTAATAAAAGAATAGGGGGTAGCGGCTTAGTATTAGCATTGGCATTAATTAATACTAATTTACAAAAGCCACGCCTAGGGAAAGCAAGATGGAGCAAAAGTGCTGGAATAAAAAAGATGCACAAGGCGCACCCGCATAGGATAGCTGTGATCATTTTTGTTAAAATATACCATTATGCATATAATAATTGAGAAATATGAATTTTAATATCGAAATAAAAAGATAATGCATTCATTTTGAAAAATTTTTCATTATCTATTAAATTGAAAAATTTAACGTAATTATTCTACGCAGATACGCCTTGTGCATCTTTTTTGTTCCAACACTTTTGCTCCATCTTGCTCTCCCTAGGCGTGGCGTTTCTAGAATCAGTGTTAATTAATGCCAACGCCAATACTAAGTCGCCACCCCCTATTCTTTTATTAAGTTATAAATTGATAACAGAAGGAATATAAATGCTCCTATTTATACCGGACGATGAGCCCGACTAGCCCGTTCAAACAAAGCAAAAAGATAAAATAAAAATCATTATTGAACAAGAAAACGAGCTCGTACCCACTTATGGCGGGTACTGTATATTATAGAGTTTCATACAAAGTACGTATTTCATTTTTATTTTCTTCATATCGTAACCATAAATATAGTATATTTGAGATACATGTAGAAGTTTATATTCAATTATTACTTCAGCAAAATTTTAATGCAATTATCTTGCTTGTGCTATTCACTCTTTGACTGAAGACAATGAAGAGCAAAATCTGAAAGAATAATAAGTGAAAGACGAAAGTTGGGAAGAATAACTATTTCTATAAAATGGATGATTTTATTGAATTCTGTTTTTGCAGAAACTAGAAGAAATAAGACACAAGAATTTCTTCACGTCTGTAGAGTATAAGTGTGGACATTTGCCAATCGACATGGATACGGATTTGAACGGCCTGAGATTGAGACCCATACTTCGCATTTACACACCAACACCCTACAGGAAATTATTCGGAGTTTATTGACCTATCTTGGGGTGTGGGTGCGAGGTGCGGCGATGACTGTGGGTGTGGGTGCCCTATTTTCTACACACTTATACCCACCCACAGCCACAGCCACACTCCAACAGCACTCACACCTACACCTTCCATCACGACAATAAAAAAGAAAAGCTAATGAACAGCAATGTTTTTCAAAAAGATGTGGGGTGTGGATGAGATGTGGGTGTGTGGGTGTGGTCGTGGCTAATATCAACATGAATATGCAACCGCATCCACCCCAACACACACCACACCCACACACTCACACCAACAGCCTAGGATTCACCGAGCTTAGTGTCATACAAAGCATTAAACGATACTGTTTGGCATTGAAGGAGAAAATTCAATAGTATTATTCGGACTTTAGACTTTTTTATAGAACTAAATTTTTCGATATCAGACGATTCATCTCGTATTAACATTTAAGATCTTTGAATTAAATTAAATTAAGATTACATGAATTTATATAACAGTTCATAGTCCATTCGATGATGTACTGAATCCAAAATATTGCGATGATTCATGTCACTATAATTCACTTTAAAAGAATAAAGAATTTAAAACATCCTTTTAGAAAATCCTTAGAAAATCACTAATTTTTTTTGAAACTTACATATATACTTGACAAAGAATAGATAGTGTGATAAATAAAAACAAAGGAAATTCCTTATCATACTATGAATTAAATGAAAAGAATTAATTAGAAAGAGTAATCGATGCTCTACCAAATCGTATAGAAATAAAGCACTACTCATTTTTTTTGTAGAAATACAGAAAACTGAACAAAAACTTTTATTTAATTTCAAGTAAGTAATTTTATTTCTTTTTCAAGTATTATCTAGGTGAATTCTGAGCTTTTTCTGGATATTTTTTTTTCGAAAAATATTTTTTTTTCTTTTCCTTTTAGATTCATCACATTGCACTAAATACAACTTCGGTAAATTATTCTTTTATTTTAGCTCTAAAACGTTACAAGAAATTTCCTTTAAGGTGGAATAGTGAGTTATTCATTAATAAAACTTTATCAGGTCTATTCAGATTGACAGTGCAAATACCAGCGAAGGACATTGTGAAATAGTTCGATGTCATGTGCGCGGATGAATACAATAAAACAGTTTTAAAGTAATCGAATCATATTTATTATGGTGTTCTAAGCATTTGAGGCGAGATAAAATTTTTGTACTCGATGATTTCCGCTATCAACGACATAGAGATTGCCATGTCGATCGAATGACAAACAACTGGGGCCATTGAACTGGTTCAATCGGCTTCCTTCACCGTTTCCACCAACAATGACAATTCCTTCTGTAGCTCCTTTGGGCCAACGCATGATTCTATCATTCGATTGATCAGCCACATAGACAGTGCCTAACTGATCGACAACGACTCCAAAAGGATGATTCAATTGTGCAAGACCATTTCCATCTCCTTGACCACCAGCCACCACAATGCCTTGTGTTGCACCTTCCATCCATTTCATCACACGATGATTTCTCGTATCAGATACATAGATTGCATGATCTCGATCGACGAATACGTATTGTGGAGAAGAGAGTTGATCGAGACGATATCCACGTCCATTACCACCTGCAACCACTATTCCCTTCGATTCTCTTATTCGATATCGTCTCACATCATTTTTACTATTGTCAGCAACATAGAGAAATCCATTTTCATCCATTGTCAAGCCTCGACAATCGATATTGGAGATGATTGTTTCTCCACTTCTTCCATTTTGACGAGGCCATCGAACTACTCTGTTATTCAAACGATCGCAGATAATGAGATTATCTGTCTCCTTGTCGACAATCACATCGAATGGGTTAAACAATTGACGAGTCCCATTTCCTTGTCCATTTCCTCCAGCAACCATTTGACCACTTGTCGTATTCCATTTCCATTCCATAATACGGTGACTTAATTCATCGACGACATAAATGGTTTGCTCATCATCAACAAAGAAACCCCGTGGCCATGCTAGTTGATTGATACTATTGCCTAGTCCATTTCCTCCAGCTATCGTAATACCATTTTGTTCCCAGCGAGCATTTGGATGAATATCAATAACAGGTGCTCGGAGCGGAGTGACTGAAATCATTAATAATTGAATTAATTCAGAGTTTATTGTTGCAAAGGTTTGTTTTTAGATTATATGTAGGATCTATCTAGTAGCCTAACTATTGAAATCTTCATTTCATCTTTTTTCGTTTTGAAAATAATTGAAATGGATGAACATGTTTTCTATTGTGATGTCGAAACTATTGAATTTATCGATCAAATTTAAATTTAAGCAACGAAGGAAAGATTATGTTTGTGTCCGTTTTAAAATAGCTATTGCCCATGGGATTTTATCTATGGCAGACCCATTTTGATGTTAAGATTATACTGCTGTAGCTTAAGACGCTGATAATTCAGTAAAGTATAAATTTTAATTCGATTTTTCGATGATTTGGAAGATCAATATTTAATTTTTAAGAGAAGATTGATAACTTCTATTTTCTCTTCTTTATAACAAACAGAAATCCGAAAACTATCAATATATTCTGCACCAATAAAGAATTTGTTATCATAGCATTCTATTTCAGATGCGTTCTAGTTTCCTTTTTCTTTGTATTCAAAAAACATTGACATCTACTTTTGCTTCTACAGCTCAGTATTATTTCATTATTGAATACGCTTTCATCTATTCAAACCAATATACATTTCAAGATTTTATTTTTTATTACAAGAATCACTAAAATTTTTTCATCAATAGTAACAACTTATTTAACTCAACGAAAATAATTCTCAATTTTTTTCAAATATCGATGAGCTGCGAAAGAACAGTACCTGAAAAAATATCTAGTATGTAAAATGCAATGTGTGTGTATTTTGCTGACTTCTCCTTTCTGTTCCTATCAAAGAATAAATACGAACGAAGTTCGGATTCCTCATAGCTATTGATTCGTTATCGATAGTTTATTAAAATATGGACGATAAAATCATCAGAACAATCTACTGTCAACAAGCTATTTTTCGTATGCTATTCTAAACGATATACATCATTATCACATCTAAAACATATTTCGATATATTCAAATCGATATAGCTGATTCCTAGAAATTAATTTTTTTATTACGATGTGCAGTTTAGGAATATTCATTTTCGTTTTATAGATTGCTTTTTGTTGTACGGAACTTTTCTCAACTGAATTAATACAGATATTTATTTGATGGCTACTAATTTGGCATATTACTAGAAGATAAACTGATCTCTACTGCTTTTAGTTAGTTCTGATGATTTTTAATTGAAAACTATTTATGTCGTCTACTTGCTTCTGTGGATTATGATTGTTTGTTTATGACTAAAAAAAAGTATTGCCCTCATGTCATGCTTTTCCTCTTTCATGAATCCATAAATAGAATAACTCTCTACGTTGCTCTAGACGAAGAAAATAACAAGCAAACATTTTTTCTTGTCATCTATACAGAAAAACCATCATTTTTCTAAAAAAGTTTCAGCTTCCTTAGAATCATATTTTGGCTACAACTTACGGAAAAGACAAATCGACGAGTTCATGACTTACAGATTTCAACAAAAACTATTTAGAATTTTCAAGGCAAATGTGTAATTTGATTTGAAATATTGTTAGATTAGATGATAAAACTATATGAATAAAAAAACTTTCATTGAAGATATTTCTGAACGAGATCTACCGAGTGAATCACTTGTGATGCTTTCGATAAAAGAAATTGTTTTTCAGAAATATTTCAAACAATTCATGGACGATTCAATTGTCGGTTATAATACCAAATCTGGAGTTAGTTTTAGTATAACGAGTAGATATGTATTAGACGATGAATCTATTTTAAATGGCTAGTCTGACCTGTGTCATGAATAAAAGTAAATAACCAGAATACAATACTAGATCCGAAGGAAAAATTTTTGGAAAGGAAATAATTTTCAAAGATAGATGTTGATAAAACTCTATCCAACGCCGTTCATTTTTTAAAAATTCCTCTATAGGATTTTCATGTTGTTCCTGATAAATATTTAACTACAACTTTAGAATGTATCATCGTTTTTCCATAGAATAGTTTAGCAAAGTTGAGCATCTTTTACAAACATATCATATGAATAATTTAGGAAAAGATGTGGAATTTCGTTATTAAAATTACTCGAACTGTTTTTCTTTGGTATCAACCAAATGATTTTTCGAAATAAACAGATTTTTATTTCAACGCGATTAACACCAAAAGAATAGATTAGAATCGATTGCAGAATAAAATCAAATTTGTATTTTACTATTTTATTATTTACATTTTAAACGGTTCTATGTATCGTGTCAAACTTACAAAGTTACCAGTATCATGTCTGAGAATACAAATACGTCATCACTTTGTCTATTTGCAGTCATACATAAAGAGCAGACGTTAAAGAAAGTATAGTAAATGCAGTGTGTTATGACGAAGCTAATGAATGACTTCGTGTACTATCAAACAACATTATTGAAATGAATATCACTTATTTCCGTAAATTATTCCTCAACATAAAGATACTCTTTCTCATATTCTGTATAAGTTACTCGAAAGATAATCATTTCTTTTAAAAATCATTTTTAATCTGCTATGTATGATTTCATGAATGAATAATGTTGTAAATACTCGTTTATATGACGCTTTATTCCTATTTTTCAAAATATATGCAAGTGTTTCCTGAGTTCTATGAAAATGATCGAAACTAAAAAATGATTCAACTTAAAACTTCGTATTCGAGCCATTTATTTAGCCTTGTTAACTCAAAGGAAAGAGTCTAACTTTATTAATAGATAAATCAAAATAAATTATAGATACGAAACGCTAACAAAAGAATGTAATTGAGAGTCAGAAAAAAAATTGCATTTTAACAGTACATAAGAAAATATTTTCTGTTTTTTGTTAGTGTTCGAAGTTCGAGAGGATTTTACTTATATACAAATTATTTAATCATATTATTGCAGGTAAGACTAATGCAAGAACAAAGAAACATAAACATAACGTTAAGCTTATTATCTGCCGTTTTTCTTTATGGATTCCTTTTGCTTAGAAGGAAATAAATGCTTTTGTACTACATATTGGAATACCCGCAATCCCTTGTGGCATTAAAAGTGTGAAACACGATGAATCTATTATTACTGATCAAATGAAGAACGTTTTGTGCCCTTTCTTCATGATAGATTTGTAGTTTACCGTTAATTCAATGCTTAAAACTACAGTTTCTCTGTAGCAGTCTATGATGGTCTCCGGCGTTCCCTGGCACGGCCTATGACGGTTCTCTGGAGTTCTTCGTATCAGCCTGTGATGAATCTCTGGAGTTCTCTGTCACGATCTCTGGCGAGGAAGGGAATATGGATCCAAAATTTCAACCCTAAACACTTTAACACTCCTTTCAGATCAAGTTTCACAAACGATCTCGATCAAAGAAATCTCATATATTAATTGATGTTTTCATGAAACTCATTGAAACATTTTGACGTGATTTAATGATTTTCTGAGAAATACACGAATATTCTATTCTATTCTATATAATACAATGTTTCTTCGCATGTTTAAAATTGAAATGATTGCGAAAATATTGACTTCAGCACAGGCAACATGTAGCGTGCAAACTTACAGAGTATGTATTCCAAAAATGTACCATAGATGATAAAAATTCTGATAGCATCACACCAGTTACCCAGTATATTCGCGTCACTGATAGGTTCATCAAACTTGATCAAAACTTCTAGTTTTTGCATATCATCGCGTAAACGTAAATGAACTTCTTTATCACTCGAATCTACAAAATATAGATACAGTAGCATCACAACAGGTCAACTGCAACTCACTTAATGTTTGTCGAGCAGAAATCTGATTGAATGTGTTGATTGCCCGCAATTCTATTGATTTATTATTGCTGATATTGAGTCTTAACACAGCATAAGAATAAGGCCATGATTTGGGATTCCAATTGTTTGATAAAATGACTTGCTGCAATAAATTTAGTTTAGGAAGAAAGGTTATTTTTATGCTATTAACTAACTACTTCTAATGCTGGCTACTCTCAATTGTTAACAAATCCAAACTCCTGTTTAGAAAGATCGATTTAAAGTTACTTGGCGAAACTAATGATAACTCCTAACCGTTTTAAGTGCCTGAAGATTTATACCTCAACCGATTACCAGTTATCCGCATGATATAAATGAATCTGTCATTAAATGAATAGTATGATGAGATCAACGATCATGCATTAGCAGTTACTATAATAGTGGAGAACGGAATAATCTACTACTAAAAGCTTTGCATTCTTAAAATTATTCTATATTTGTAAATATCGGATGAATTTTCGAGGTAAACCGCCGGTTTGCTGCCCGTAAATCATGCGTAATGGAAGTCGCTAACAGGATCGATAAAACCGCGGTAAACCCGTGATTTTTTGTTACATATTTATCCCATCGGAAAGTTTAGAAATAAAAACATCTTAAATAGCGAAATCGATGATTCAGAGCAAAAAATTTTGAAGGATCGTCCATGAACCGGTTAACCAAATTATTTTAGTGGAAAACTGCGGTATTCGTCGAAAACGCCGATTTACCGAGGTAAGTTGTTTATAATGGGAGCCACCAACTGGACTGGTAAAACTGAAGTAAACCTTCAGTTTGGTTACACTCTAAGTTAAAATGTGTCGAATTTTTCCGTAGTGAATTATAGTGTCATGGGTTCCGACAAGAAAATGTGTCGTACTTTTAACCGTTCTGTATATATATGACGACTGTTTATTCACTATTTGGCTCCGTGTGTATATCTATATATAATCGATCTGAAACATCACATGAGAATCATAAGTTTTCTTGCACCATTCTATATGATATATTTCTTACATATATTTCGAGAAATAATGATCTCATTTCAAGAGAGATCTACCTGACAGTAATCTGACTAAGATCTCACTTTTTTACTGTGTTGCATCAAACACTGATGTTAATGGTACTAATTAAATATTCATGGATATAATGCTTTAAAGAGGAAAAAAAATATATGGATACAGCGTAATTTAGACTCGAGCCACGATTTCAGAATGTGTCACAACGAACACCTCGTGCCATGGAATGTGTTGTGGATCACAACACATGCGATATATTTCAACTTAGAGTATTTCGGTTCTTATAACATGGAAGAGTAGCAAGTGATTTTAAGAATAAGCAATAATCATAGTTGTTTTCATTACACATTACCTTGATGAAACTTCCATTTCGTTCCATCCAACTGGAACCAAAAGAAATATTGCAGTCAGCTCTGCCATTCTCGATCAAATTCTTGTCGTTAACAGATATTCCATTTGGTAGTTTAGCATCTTGGATAGAGGCAACATTCTCTAACTGACTGTTCATAATGTCCGAGTCTGTAAAGTCAGCTTTATAGAGATTAGCACCAAAAAAATTTACATTGGTCAGCTTAGCTCGCTTAAAAGTTGCTCCCTTAAGATTAGAATTCATAAACTGAGAATTCTGTAATTCAGCATAACTGAAATCAGTTCTAACATGGGTGACATTCTGGAAATCTGTGTCAGATGCTTGTGCATCGACGAAATTCGTCGCCACTAAACAGTAACAGAAAAAGAAATTTTATGAATAAAATCTAAATCAGTACTACTTGAAATTGAAGACGAAAAATTAGCATTTACAAATTTCGGTGATGAAAAATGAACGTTTTTAAGACGAGCATATGAGAAATTGACATTAATTAGCTCAGTTTGTTTAAAATCAACTTCTTCCAGATAAGCGTATGAAAAATCGACATTTTCAAATCTGCTATTTGAAAAGTGACTTTTGTAGAGCGATGCTGATGTGAAATTAGCATTTTTAATTGATATCCAACGACATTGGATGTTACGAATTATTGAAGATGAAAAGTTGACTTCAATAAGTTCAGTCAATAAAAAGTCAGCAGTGTCGAGTTCTACTGACGAGAAATCGATAGTCTTACATTTACCAGACACAAAGTCGGTACTTCTAAGCTTGCTAAATGAAAAGTTGACTTTGTCAAGTGTAGATAACGACAAATTGACCGCATCCAGCTGAGTGAAGGAAAAATTACTATTACTCATTGTTATATTGCAAAAACTAGTCTTTGATATATATGTGTATGAAAAATTGACATTATCGAGGAAAGTATATGAAAAATTGTTATTAGAGAGACTTCCCATTGAAAAATTAGCGATCATAAATTTACTGCTAGCGAAATCGGTATAGTCCATGTGAATGCCTATGAACGTGGCGTTGGATAGATAAATACTCGTCAGTGACACAGAATTCAAAATTTGTCTATTAATAGCAGAATCGCGAAAGTCTATGTCATAAAGTTCTGCTGTGGATAGATCCAATGAACGATTTTTGTGTATTCGCATAATAAGCTCAGTTTCGTAGAGAAATCGAATGACACGTACGTTACGTTGTGCATCTAACAGACGAAAGATATTCAGAGTTTTAGCTCGAATTAACTTTACTGCCAATTCGTTTGATAAAATGGATCCATTATATTTCTCTAGCATTTGGCCGATTTCCCTAATATAAGCATCGAAAAGTTCATTCTTATACTTTTCCTCAGTTAAATTTCTCTCTTGTGCACGCTGTAGTTCGGCTGAAATGCGATCTTCCTCACGTTGTTTCGCACCGATTTTCTGTTGTTCGATAGTGATAATAGCAGTGAAAATACCCAAAACGAGTGGTAGTAGAAGAGAAGAAATAAATTTCACGGCGTCTTTAACCTTTGAAGTAGTTGATGTATTGAAAGTGGTGATCGATGAACTACGTGGATGTACACGCTTCTTGAAAATCCAACTTTTCTTTTTTATTCGAGGCATCCTAATTTAAACAGAAATAGCTATTGATAGTAATAGTTGAAAGGGAATTTTTTTTGTCAGCATCTTTGTTAAGATAGATGTGTTTACCAGATTTCACTTTTATAAGAATACATATAGATATTCTATTAGGGTGCGGATGTGGGTGGGTGTGGGTGTGGGTGTGGGTGTGGGTGTGGGTGTGGGTGTTAGAAGGGATGGATAGAGCATCGACATCCAAACCCACACCCACACTCTTCAAGGATATACCAGAGATGGTGCATAACTCACATCTGAAATAATAAACCTAATTAGTCTCAATAACATTACTAAGTTGAATTGTAAAATACAAACAAAAAGTGGACTGTCGTTACATAAAACCGTTTTGTTTTTATTAAATTTCATTGAAATGATTTAATTTTTTCAAAATTTTTTGAGAGTGAGAATGTTTACATCATTGATTTCTTTCAAAGCGCTCATGAAAACACCGTGATCGAGTGAGTTTTATGCTCAATAGCAATATCAAATAATTTCAAATAGTTCAATTAGAGAGATACAGTATTGATATGGTTGGGCAGAGTATCGATTACAAGATCGAGCCACATGGCGATCCATGAGTTTGGGAGCCTTTCACGATAATTGCCTTTTCTCCTTTGAGTATGGACGACGATGAACAGAAAAACAACACCCACACCCTATTGATTTGCAAAACTAGCAGAAGTATTGTCTATCTCGTTTCGGATACGTGTTGTTATTCTGAAGTGTTCACTGCACAGAATGCTAATAGAAATCAGTAAAGTTGGCCGCAAATAAAAATGTATCTAAATTAATTCACGGTTGTTTGTTTCTAATACTATCAAGTCTTCAATTCTGAATGATTTTGAAGCATCTGAAATGTTTGTCTTCAATTGCTGTACTAAATATATGAGCCCCAAATGATATATTTGATCATTATTCATATGAATTTATAGAAAATACTGATTAAATCTTACCTTTTCTAGTTCACCGATGTCAACTGAAATTTTTTAAAATAAAATAGAAAGTTGAAATCTTAATTGTTGATCATTTTCTCTTTTAAATAACAAAGGAAAGATTCACTGACGTCAAGGGAAATAGAATATCATATATATGCGTGACAAACATGTTATTTTTCAACGTTTGTAGAACATGATAAATACGATGGGAAGTTTTATGTTGAAAAATAATCGTATATCACGATCAGTAAATAACGAACAAAACAAGATTCCATTCGTTGATAATAATTTGAATCGAACTAAATAAATAAAAACTTTCACTCTCGACAAATCCAACTCTGATTGATACTATTAAAAACAGTATCGATGTATGATTTCTTTGTTCTTACACAATTCTCATCGTAGACTATAATGATCGATAAAGAACGAAGGAAATTCGATGAAATGTTGAAAGAATCATATGAAACCGTCGCACATATTTTTATACGAAACGACGATATTTATTCTACCTAACAAATTATCTGACTTAACTCAATATCGATCAGATCGATATTCTCTAGTTGTATTCTCTCGATTCATTAGCAATAGTGTGCAATTTTCTTAAAGTTTTTCATACAAGCGTCCTGTAATTCTTTAAAATATTCATATTCAAAAACGTTTCTTCGGCATTCAAATCTTCTTCATCCACACGTCCTTCTCAAATTGAGTGTATGTGCTTCATCTTTATTCGTTCGACTCTAATTTAAATTTCTTTTGTCGAAGTACTTCTTGTATTAATCGATCATGATTCAATAGCTTCTTTATAGAGTGAATATAATAGCACTCTTGTAGGACATAAGTCACCAGTAAAATCTCGACAAATTGAACCATAATCAAAATTAAATATCTCAAACTAATCAACAAGCAGATATCTCATTGATCAATATTAGCTAGATTCTCTTCTGAGAAATCGAAAATTCAATAATTCTAATAGAGATTAAGATGGTACATCTAAATCACCGCAGTTTGAAAATTAAAGATATTTCAGTAATCATTCCCATTTAGCTCTTCGTCTTTCATTTCTGTATTCGAAAGATATCGAAATTTGGTGCGCAAGTCATGATCAAACTTTCAAAGAAAATAGCGTTCCAGGACAAATAAGTAGACTTTCAGATTCTTGTACGATCTTCAATCCGATCTTACAAGATTTATGTCTGATGTGTTTACCTAGAAAATCGCTATTTACGAGAATAATCAATTCTGGATAGGATCTATTAATTGAGTAATTACTTGATGTTCTAAGATCATCAAAAGCTATGGTACAACAGTTTCATTTTATGTATTACATATTTAGATGACGAAGTTGCTGAAAAAAAATACATTAAAAGAAAGTATTTTTCATTTCAATGAAAAAAAGAATTGTAACATGAACAAATATTCGACGAAAAGACTCCGTATTCATCTAAGTAAACCAATGATGAAAGCTCATAAGGATGCCGTGTAAGTAGAGTTCGCACTTTTTCGAAACAAAAAGATCTTACAAATGGAATCAAAAATTTTCTCAAATATTAGCATTATTTATACTGCTCTTAGTTATTAAATTTCCCTTGCAAAAATAATTTTTATATATGTATTGAAAGGAAATCTTTTTATTATTTACAGTATTAAGCTAGTAAAAGATTCAATTTTATCAATAAACACCATCGAAGTGTGTATGGTAAGTTTTTAATCGTAGCATTTTGTAATATTTCTGTGCCGATATGGAAAATTTCATGCATACTTTCGTGTTACAGTCAAAATACAGAGTATATTTACAATAATAACGGCTTTTCAGAAATCCAGAAATCTTGTACATAATTTGACTTAGTTGGTCTTATAATGATTATAAGAACAATAAACAATGAATTTACTTTATCCTGTATCAATATCTCTTTTTTTTCAGATGAAATGTAAAATAATTGTTATCTTTTAGCAAAACAAATGAAAAAATCTCGAAGAACTTAGCTGTTTAGTATTATAGTTTCGATGAATGGTACTGTTTCTAGATATGCTTTGAAATTCTTGGGCACTACAAAAAGTTCACGCTTGATGCATTTCGATTTAAAATAACATCTAGAGATTTTGCATTGATTCAGTAGAGAATTGAGTATCATTATATTATAAAGTTGAACTAACATATTTTTAAACTAATCTTATTTAGATTTTGAAAATAAAAATTTTTGTTTTGAAAAATGGTATGATTTTGATGGATAATGTCCATTATTAAAAAAGCTCAAAGCTATCAAAGTTTTTGTTTTATTCATGAGAAAATGTCCACATAATTGATTAGTGACTGCACATATATGCTATATATACTTTGTTTCATTTTTCTTGTTTTTGTCCTTACGAGGAAATCACTATTACTCCGCACAGCTTTCATTTCAGTCGAATACAACATACCATAATATTAATATCTGGTAATCTGACAGTAATGGTTTATCGAAATGAAACTACTAAATTAATTTCATCATTATTTCCTTTTCTATGATCCTATAAAAGAAAAACGCAAATAAATCGACATTATAGAAAAATTCCTTTTGTTTTTATCATGTCAAAAATATGCGGTCTTATATTTTTAATGAGTTCTATTTCGCATTCTCCTAGAAGTCTCTAGTAAATAAGAGTATATATGATTATAAAGCATATGTTTTGCAAATAGCAGTTAATTGTCGTTGAAATCTTTTTTTTTCGTGATTACCTGCTCACTATCTTTCATTCAAAGGCATCGAATAGAGATAGTACTAAGAAAAAGATTTCAAAGGATATAAACTGCTGTTAACAATATAAATTATGTAATCATATGTATTTCATATCTATTTGAATAGTTAGGCTTACTCTACTTCCGAGAAGCACAGTTTGCTAAATATTTCAAAGGGTTATAGTAGTCGAATATCAACTGTGACTCATTGCTAACATTGAAGGTATCGGGATTTGATACTCGATTAGAAATATCTACTTTTAGTTTCAGTTAAACAATTCCTTCTAATTATATTTACTCATTTTTCAGAATATTGTAATCGCATGAAGCTGTTTTCAAAATATATACAACATTCTAATAAAAAGATTATTAAAATACTTTTTCTTTCTAAAAAAAGACCATCTCAGATATAACTGATGACTATTTAAAATCAAATAAACATAAAAAAAAAGAATTTCTATGTCATAAATGATATTTGAAACTAGCTAAATAAAATATATTCCATTCCTTGAAAATCATGCATTATCTAGTTTGCATGATTACAGTAACATAACTGATTATTTAAAATAAATTTTGCTTTTTCCATTATATTTGTAATAAAATATTATAAAGATCAACTAGTCAAATGCTAAAATACATACTGTGTTGAATTGTCGAAGTTTTTTGTATTTTTTAGTTACACAAAAAGAATCATTTTCCGAGCAGAATAAAGTAGCAACTGATCCGTTAATTCTTTTGATAGTTGAACTTAACGAAACATTGACGTCGTATGGTCTCCACCTTTTTCAACAAATTCTAGTTATCTACTTCACTAGGGTGTGGATGTGGGTGTAGGTGTGGGTGGGGTGTGCATGAACGATTTCATTTTACATTAAATTATGAAATTCATGTCTATACATCAGGTTGTGATTATTTAGATTCGAGTAATACATGACAATCGGATGGTTTATTAGTAAGTGAAATTTTTGTTTTGTGCTCTTATAACATATATATTTGATACATCATGAAGATCGGACCATTGACCAATCATAACCAAACACAATGTTATTCGACTCATTTAACAATATTTACATCTGACTTTTTCGTTTTACCGAAATCTCTCGATTGGAAGTATAAGTATTCTACATATACTTGTACAAAAAATAAAAAGATTTGTGCTATAGATAATTCGAATACAAATATTGGCAATATGTCTCATTATAAGCATGAATTATTTAACTGATACAAACTTGGGATTTTTTTGCTTCAAATAACTTATCATTGCTACTATAGAAAGTTCTATGAAAGAATATTTTCTGCTAATGAGCAGATTAAATATATATAGAATACGAGGTGTGGACTTTAGGTGCCGGTTTAAATACAACAGATATTGCTCACACCCATATCCACACCCATACTCAAAATTGATTTCAACTAATCATTGAAGAAATTTAAAATACTGAATAGGATGCATAAAACTACTGAACTTGACAAATGATGAACACTGCCTCAATTGAATTATTTAAGTGAGTTCATGCAAGTTCAACTTAAGTATTCATACGGACACCTTCTTTCCAACTAGTAGGATGTGGGTGTGCATGAAAAAAACCAAATTCATAGATTTTCACATCCACACCCTTTCCTTTCGAAGTTTTTACAATTTTGGGTGTGGGTGAATAGATACCCCACACCCAACTAACGACATATATCACAAAATTGTAAGATTTAAAAAGAAAACAGTGTTAGTTAATCTTGTGTTACAGAAGACTTGTACTATTATAGTATGAATTTCAACTCAAATTAAAAAAAATTTAATGTTTAATTTGAAATCTAGATAATAAAGATTGTTGCTATTTTCTGATGTTAATATCTCGTAAAAAGAGATATTTTCAATGGTGAAATTAACTGTCCTGCCTCGTATCATGAAAATCTAGTAATTAGATGATTCAAAATTTGGACTTCGAAAACTTGGTATTGAGTCCATGAAAAAATTATCCATCTTCGTGCTTTGGCGATTATGAGAATTTATCGAAGTTTCTTTCATGTCCTTAGTAGACGCCCATGTGACAGTAGTTTATCTTCATATATTTGAGAATCATTCTACCTGTTTCTTACTGCTAAATTATTTCAAGATGTTAACATATCGATTCCTTGTAATCAAAAAGATTGCAACGGAATTTTTCATTTAAAAAAATATTCACACTATCAGTAATAATATTAGTCATATACTTTCAAGGAGATCTATCTATTTCAAAACTCTTTATTTTCCTGCGAAAATTATCAAATACAAAGCAATATTTGGAAAGTTTTCTCCTTAGAAACATATGCTATTTTATATCTGATTCGATGCTTCGTTTTTGCAGTTCCAGTATATTTTTGAACATTATCAACACATATTCTATGAATCTTTTTGTACTTTGTGGAAAAAAATCCTTATGAGCAATGGATTTTATCAATTTTGAGAATGAAATTGAATTATTTTTAACAAGAAAATCTTCTAAAAATACATTTTACGTTGAAAATCGCTCGTCAACAATGAATCGTTGCTGGATTTTCAAACTCCATTCAATATTGAATATATAAACAGGATTTAATCCAATATGGCTTTCATTATTGAGCAAAATTCAATACTTTTAATGCTCTCAGATTGATCTATCTATTCCAGTGAGCAGTATTTTTTATTTCATTTTGTAAGACATCATTGAAAAAAAGAACATAGCTCAATCAGAATTTTTTTTTTGTACTTAGCAATATTCGATATTTTTCTAACAACACTTGACATTCTGTCCTTTTTCATGAAAATCAGTTTCCTGTACCACCCATCGGAAAAATTCGTCAAAGAATTGTCACTTCATTTCAGTCTTGGGAATATCGACAATACCTATTCTACCAATATTATCTCATATCTAAGTATACTTCTACTTTGCCGTTGAGGGTAAACTAGATACCTGCAAAAGATAAAGCATACAAATTTCCTTCATTAAAGTAGAACAATCTCGATATACAAACAAAGAGATATTGTTGGAGAAATTCAAGGAAAAGACATAATCTGTAAAAGTTTTTCGTAGCTGCTATTACTTGAGTTTTTTGTTATTGTCGCCCGTTTTCCGTGTTTGTTTATGGTCTGAAGAAATGAAGCGTGCAATTTTCGAGTTTCATGAGAGTGAAAATGATCGGACAAACATTTCATTCAAAACCAATCTAGTGTTTCTATAACTTTGAAAATGTTTGAACCGTATTCGGCTAAAAGTAGCGTTCTCGAGATATTTGCAAAACTAGCACCATCTTGATGCATTTCAATTAATATATTGAAAACGCTGCTTTAGCTGAATACGGTTCAAATATTATCAAAGTAAAAAAAATCAGATTGATTTTATGAAACTTTTATCCAATCATTTTGAGTCCCATGAAACTTGAATATTGCACGCTCCGTCTCATCAGATTATAGCTCAAATTAGATAAAGGAACGATGAGATGATATTAATTAATTGACACGCTCATATTCATGATAACTTTTTTCACTCAGACACTCACCAATCTGAACCTTCAATCCAATCAGATTGGAGATAGTGGGACACAGCATCTTGCGGAAGCACTAAAAACTAATAAAGTGAACTTTATTTATTTTCTACATATTTTTTCTGATGTTCAATTTTTCTTTTCTTTGATAGACAATACAGTATGTACAACTCCAGTATAATAACAATATCTCCGCTAATGCGAAAACTCGTTTGAAACAACAAGACGATCGAATGTATTTTTGATTAATTGATCGGTTGTTTTTTTTGTTTGTATCAAATAAAATAAAATTTGATTAATTGACTTATACTGACAGGTGCGACAGAATAAATGGTCATCTCAGTATTTTTCTAATATCTCAATCGTTTCTTGCCATTTTAAAACAAGTTTTTTTATGAAAGAATTCAAAGTTGAATTCTCTACAAAACTATATATTTCTGTTAATGAAAGCATACTTTGTAGTTTGTTGACATGTAACACAAAAAATTAGTCGAACATATGAAACTTTCCAACTGAGTCTTCTTGTGAAATTGTCTTACTAAATTTATTGATTGTTCGAGTGATATTATCTTTTAATTTAATTTGTTCTCACTCATTATTGAAAAATTTTCATTGAAATTGAATGATCTGACTAATTTGTGTATTGACTACTCGAAGAAGCATGATGTTTATCAACAAATGGGAGAGAATTGTCATCGTACCATCACTAAGTTAGGTGTTATTTTTTGGTTTTGCGGGTGTGGGTGTGTGAGTGAATCTAAGGCTCACACCCACACCATGGGTTGATGTTGGAACCGGAAAAGAAACGGGGCAAGAACTAATATTGGTACTGAAGCTAAGACTAGCTTCGGGCCTCGGTCTTTGACTATGAACATGACCATGGGCAAGATATAGTTCCATAAGTAACGTATCCTGCACATCGGTAGAAAAAAAAACAAAATTAAGCCATGATACAGTGCATATTTTTTTTGCAACGTTCGATTTATTCTCCTTCTTTCTTCATCGATGAAGCTGCTCGAGCAGTGAATGACAGAACAAGAAAAACAACGATAACATAGGTACAAAAAAGAAATATATCAAATAAAAAATGATCATGTGTTATTTGACGTATACGGATGAATGCACGCAAGTCAAACTTTTTTTCGATGTGTATATAAGCAACATAATTCTTTCATTTTTTTCATTAAACAACGTTGGTACATTACCCAGCTATTCTATTCGTCATCATAAAAGACATTGCACCAAGACAAGAAACAAATGTAAGTCTTTTGGAAGTGCAGTCTCTTGGGAGGACCTTTTTTATCATTATCAGTATCCAGAGAATTTTTCTGTTGTTAATTAGCACTGCCAGCTTTGTACAGTATTATTTTCGTATCATAATCATTATTTTCTTGGTGACAAAAATGTTGCAAAGTAATGTGTGAAACCAATAGGAGATATCACTTACAATAAAGTCATTATACTCGCAAAGCTTCTATAGTAAAATTGTCAATATGTTTTGTAAGTTTCACCTTAGAGAGAAACAGTTCAAGTTTGTATTGTTTTCCGTTCGAAAAGGTTTCATCTCACTGAAAATTGGATATGACACTGTACAGAAAACAAATGTTTCATGATATTTTCATTGAAAGGATTCTTTTCCATTGAGTTTTGGAGAAGAATATGCTTATAGTGTGATGATTTCTCCTGAGATTACAATATAACTCATTATCTTATCTACTGTTACTTTGTCATTTCATTGAATGTTCTTACGTAAAGTTTAACATTCTTTCGACGTTTCTGGTTAACACATGTTTTATCCTTCCTTCATTCATGACAACGATTAGTTCATTACCTACTGTTACAACACCGATGATACTTCTCTTCTTCTATAATTATCATTGATGATATTTTTATCTTCCTATTCATATCTCACTTTCTTCTTATTCTTTCTTCCTTTCATCTTTGTTTTTTGGTTTC
Source organism: Rotaria sordida (assembly GCA_905250125.1). Taxonomy (NCBI): domain Eukaryota; kingdom Metazoa; phylum Rotifera; class Eurotatoria; order Philodinida; family Philodinidae; genus Rotaria; species Rotaria sordida. The sequence goes on from CAJNOL010000848.1 coordinate 39,657, forward strand.
GTATATAAACGAGTCCTTTATATATAGACAAGGCGATTACTAATATGAAAAAGCTAAATAAAGTGTAATTCCATCCACACAAGGGTGTGGGTGTGGGTGTGGGTGTGGGTGTGGGTGTGGGTGGGTGTGGGTGTGGGTGTGGGTGTGGGGTGTGGGTGTGGGGTGGGTGGGTGTGGGTGTGGGTGGGTGTGGGTGTGGGTGTGGGTGTAGGTGTGGGTGTGGGTGTGGGTGTGAGTGGCTGGTGGGGTGTTAGTGTAAGTGTTATTATGACCCGCAAGAACACCCACACACCCCACATCCACAACCATACCCTCCAGTCGTATTGTCCGGGTGTGGGTGTGGGTGTGGGTGTGGATGTGGGTGTGGGGTGTGGGGTGTGGATGTGGGTGTGGGGTGTGGGGTGTGGATGTGGGTGTGGGTGTAAATCTTGTATTAGCCCACACCCACATCCACGCCCACACCCCACACCAACACCCCACACCCACAATGTTTTGCAATCATATATGTATGAGAAATACAGAAATAAACATTGATTTCTTTTTGCTTAAACTTCTGAATATACAGGTTGATTACGTTATTTTTAATAGTTTTGTGTGGTTTGCTATATTTTTGTAAAACATTGGAAGTTTCTTATTTTGATACAGTTGGATAGAGCATACACTACTCTATCGAATCACATAGTTTATATTTTCTTTCTTTTAGTTCTTCTCCAAAATAATTGATAAACCTCGAAAAGCAGTAAAAAAAACTTTTGCACGAACCATGGATGGGCAGGATAAATGGCTGCGTTTTGTGTTTTATTTTTGCCTCATCTAAAACGTTTTATTAGAAAGCAAAATACACCAAAAGATGCTGCGCGAAAAGCTCTTCAATCTACAAGGTAATGTTTATTTTAATTGTACACTTTTTGTTTTCAAACAAGGAAAATTCCGTGCGACCAATTTTCGCCGCTACAAAAAAATAATTTTTTCTGCTGTCGTTTTCTAATTTCATATTTTTATCACCTGATATGTCTTCGTAAAAAAAGCAAACTATACCAGAAGATACAGCGTGAAATACTCTACAACTTACACGATAAAGCTTATTGTAATTGTTCAAAAAAAATATTCAGAAATGCTTTGGAACCAATTTTCCTCCTTTTTTGTCTAGATCGAAAACAAAATTTAAAACTATAAAACAAGTGGTCTTGCGTAAATTGTAGAGCTTTTCACGCTGCATCTTTTGGTGTATTTTGTTTTCTAATGAAATGTATTAGATGATGCAAAAGAATGCAAAACACAGTCATTTATCCTGCCCATCCATGGTTCGTGCAAAAGTTTTTTTTACTCCTTTTCGAGGTTTATCAATTTTTTTGGAGAAGAACTAAAGGAAAGAAAATGTAAACTATATGGTTCGATAGTGTAGTGGATGCTCTATCCAACTGTATCAAAATAAGAAACCTCCAATGTTTTACAAAAATATAGCAAACTACACAAAACTATTAAAAATAACGTAATCAACCTGTATTTTGTTAGTAATAGTAAGGGCAGCGGAGAGTCATCTCTTTTTTGTTCGTATAGTTGTTAATAATGACAAAACTATGATTTATATCGAAGGAATCTATTTTTATTTAACTCACCGAAAAAAAACTGATTGGAATTAGTAGTTGGTAAGACTTATATACATAATGAATCAGTTTTTCATCACTTGTACATTAACATGTTTGATGATTCAAAAATCGTCAACTATCGAGCGACTTTTGTTTCGTTTATATGCGAAAACAATTCTATGAATTTGATGAACTTGCATGTAAAACATTTGTTAGGATCGCCATCTATGAAGATACATTACAGATGGACAATCTTCATTTTCTCTCACTCATCTTTGTTTGTTTTTTATTTTTTGATTATCGATGTTTCCTAGGTTTTACTTTTTTGTTTATTTCGTTTTTTTTCTCTGTTTTTCAGAGATTATACGTGTCATTTCAATATGGAATATCCAAAGCGATTACAAAGTAGCTATGTTAATGATTGTAATGATAGTAAAAGAAAAAGATTAAACGGTAAGTTTTAATCAATGTTTTCATATTATCCTATTTTTTGTTTGTATAGTGACAACAACCGATTCAAATAAGTTAGTTATTACAGAATATTTTTTGGAAAATCGTCTTTCTCTTTTTCAGTTCATTGATGAAATCTATAATTCATTTTGAAGATCTTTCAAATGATATCATCTATGAGATATTTAATTTTCTTGATTTTCGACATGCATACGATGCATTCTCTAATCTTAATAAACGTTTTCAAAATTTTCTAACAAATTTAAGTCTTCCTGTTAATATTGATATGTCATCCATGTCTAAATTAGATTTCCAAAGTTATTACAAACAAATTATTATTCCTAATATACATCGAATTAAATTCCTTCATCTATCGAATCCATTTTCTATTGATATATTTCTCACACACAACTGCATTGTATCAAAACTGATTCGACTTGAAACTCTTATTTTATATGATATTCAATCAAAAGATCTTGAAAATCTTCTCACTTGTTTAATCTCTTTACCATATCTAACTTCATTGGTAATGTCTAATATAGATGAAGGAAGAGTTACAAAAAATTTATATCATGAAATATTTCATTTACCGATGTTAAAATATTGTAAAATATCGTTCAACAATTACCTTTTGATGGAATCATCATTACATATTTCAATTAATGAATGCAGTCCTATTGAACATCTTATTATCAATAATGACTTTAATATACATGAACTATCTGCTCTCTTATCATATACTCCTCAACTTCGTCGTTTATCTCTCAGTAATTTATGGCAATGTTCGAATGAACAAATAATTTCATGTCCAATCAAATTAAATCATTTGACACATGTATCTCTTAATATGAATAATATTACTTTTGATCAATTTGAAATATTAATCAAACACCTTTTTTTTCAACTTCAAGTGTTATATATTACAATCACAGATGATAAAACATATTTAGATGCAAATCGATGGGAAAGATTAATTTTATCTTATATGCCATATTTACGAATTTTTGACATTCAATGGGAATATTTTCCACAGAAAAACGTTTACACAGCTGATATTTTTATGATCGAATCATTTCGTACTGAATTCTGGCTTGAAAGACAATGGTTCTTCACATCTACTCTTGAATCAGCAAGTGATGGTTGTTATCGAGTTCTTTTTTCTACAAATCCGTACAGGTATAACAGACAAATATTTTTTTATATAGCATATGTTCATATTATTTTTATTTTGAAGAAGAAAATCTTATGCATTATATGGGAATCCAAGCAAAGATATGATATCAAATTGTCAGAAAAACAAAATAAATTCCGTTCATCATGTTCATATCAAACAAGAACAAACGATAGATGATTGTAGAAATTATTTTCCAAATGCTACTGAATTGACTCTCTCTTATGATGATATTAATGTCGATAAAAATCCTCCTTCAATTATTCTCAATCATATTGTTCCTTTAATACAACTCACCAAATTAAATATCAAGGTTAAGTCATTTCTCTTCAAAACAATGATTGAACTATTATATTCAACATCGAATATTCATACATTGACCATTGAAGATGTATGTTTTGATAAGAAAGAATTAGTATTAATTCAACAAACTGAAATTTTTCAATTAGTATCAACTAGAAATAAAATTAAATATTTAACTATTAATTCAATATATGCATTTGAAGAAATAAAATTATTCATTCATCTTTGTTCTCAATTAGAATGTCTTAGAATGTGTCCAGTGTATGATGATTTTGAAGGAATTTTACAATATCTATTATCGAAAAATAACAGCAATACTCAATGTTTATTCTACATATGTGTCACTGATTTTTCTTCAGAAGAAATTGTAACAATAGACGCTGTTATGGAATCAAAGGAAACTATTGATGATTATCTAGCAAAAAGAATAACACAAGATTTTTATGATGATATCTATTTCTGGCGATGATAATTTTTATTAATCAAACATAAAATTGTGAAATACTTTTCATTTATAAATAAACAAGAAAACTATCGTTAATAGAATTTGTTGTATATGATTATTTCTTTATAAGAAAAGTTATCGATAGGAATAAAAATAACAATTTATTATAAATAACTCAAAAGGTTAGATGGAATTTAGTTAAAAAATATCTCCTAAGATTTATGAGTAAAATTCATTTGATTCGAAGAAATTTTTAGGATTTCCGAGATTAGGTTGAATCGAATCGAGAATTTCACACTGAAATAGCTATCTTGTATTTTAATCATCCAGTTTGCGATCTCATCCTATTTAGTGAAAAATTCGTATAGCAGCTATTGAAACAGAAATTGAAGAATACAAATGTTAACTTAGTTTAGATTGTAAAAGTAAAAAGAACTTTGAGAGCGTTTCTCTCTATTATACTCTTCAATATATATATACGAAATGATCAATCAAACAGAACTTAATAGTTTTTTGTTCATTTTTCAATTAGCATACACAGATTAATTGAACTTGTCAAAATCTGCGTAGTTCAGGATATTACAACAAACTCGGAAGAAGATCAACAGGTTTCTTTTGAATATGTATTTGAAGATTTGTTAGTCGTAACATATCGTTCAAACAATTTAAATTCAACAAAATTATATCTATAGAATAGTTGTTATTCTACTAATTAATGAATGCGAAAACATCAACACTATGATCAAAAAGAAGCAGATCGTTATAAAACTCATAGAAATCATCTATATGTAGCTACCGTATTTCTCAAAAGCTAAATTAGCTATTTAGAGAAGCTTAATGATACTTTAAGAATGTTTGCTCTAGTAATATCTGACCGTTCACTTAACTATTGTGTATTTCGTTACTGTAAGTATCAGAGTATAGAAGGGTGTGGGTTTGGATGCTCTCTTTATCCAACCACATCCACACCCCACACCCTTCATTCAGTCTCAAAGTATAACATTTGTGGATACTGACACTCTGTGCGAATTCATGCAGTTTGATGATGTCCTCTAAAAAAGCTGTCATGCCGCCACCATCACAGCGGCAGTCTGCGAAGGATATCTCTGTTTGGAAGTGATAGTTTTCAATATCTAGTGAAGTCTCTTTAAGTCTTGAAATCAGCTATTTCCCCCTCAAGTATAATGATCATCCTATTTTAGTGTCTATCACTCTAGGAGAAAGATTATCCAGAGAGAAAGATAGTGATTTAAATCAAAAATTTCATTAACATCAATAAGTAAAGCTTCCTAAATTTTTGCCATGTTTCAAAGTAAATTCTATATTTTAGAAAAATTGAAGTCTATACTTTCGAAAACTCCTAATCGGAGGCTAGATTTTACAGTGACGTAATGAATGAAACCGATCATAAGATAGAAAATATTGAGAAATTAACCGCAATTAAATTTTAATGCTTACAGAGAAGATTTTGTTTGGTACAATGAAACATTCATCAATGATGTCGATGAATTTTTTTTGCTCTGATGGCATTGTGTCATACAGTGATGACCAAGAAAAGAGACGAGAGAGTATGAGTATGGGGTGCGGATGTGCATGTTGGAGAGGATGAAGCGAAGATCCACACCCATACCCTATCTACTGCTATCACTTCTTTTTGTAGAATCTTATCCACATATCGTTATTATCCTACTTAACAATATACATGAGTATTTTCATTTCTTTTTTCTTTATTAATACATTAAAAAAAAAGGATAATCTATATAGACGCAAATCTATTCACAACAAAGGAAAATGGAGATAAAAGTCTCTTGAATGAACCAGGATTTCATTAGTTCTAAGACGTTTCACTTTTGCACAATTAACTCGTGTTGCATTACTGGTAAAATTTTCTGTTACAATTATCAAATGTTCATATTGAATTTCAAGATGATTGAGACAAGGAAGATGTGTATTTGTATCGAGAAGAAATTGTTCAACATAATCGATATGAGCATATTTGAGAACGAGTTGAGAAAGATGAGAAAATTTGACGATTGAAGATATTTGTTCATAATCATACGATTGTCGCGACCGCTTTTCTCTCTGTTGTAGTGTGTTGAATACAGTCATACTATTGAGTAATGGAAACGAACGAGAGATTCGATTAAAGAAGTCATGCTCGAATGGATACATAGAGTCAGCTACAACCAAAACACGCACACTTGTGAATAATATATCGGCAGAAAAATTATTGGTTATGTTCTGCATACATTTCATGATGAATGGAAGTGAATAGATGTGACATCGTCCTTCTCCATTCGGAAAATAGTCGACATAACAGCCAATACGTTGAACAAATGTGCGACGAATGTCGTCAATAGACTTATGATCTTCATCAGTAATTCTACTGTAACTAACAATGTCAAAGAAGAATGTGTGCAGATGTGGCATTTGACTGAGAATTTCGTTGTTCAAATGAATGCCATCAATGAATGTCGTACGATTGTCAACATTGAGAGATAATGTAAGTTTTTCTAGTTGTGACATTCGACGAAGTAATGGCACAATTTGACTATCGTATGTAGTTATTATAGCAGGTGACATTAGTGAAAAATATTTGAGATTATGTAAACCTTTCTGGAAAAAAAATGAATACAAATTATTAGAAGATGTGACTTACATTTCTTACTGTATTGTTGATTGACATTGATGAACTACGAAAAAAATATGTAATAGTAACAATAAACGTGTTCATTTGATTGAGACGACCATCAAGTAGACAAAGACAATCCTCAAAAACAAGCACTGTGATACACAAATAAACAATATTCGAGGAGACGCAAGTATTCAAAGGTAAATGGTAGAGTGTTAATGGTATATACTGGTAAGTATTGTATGTATCAAACTCTAAATGAGTTAAATTTGTGAACAAAGTAAAGATACGTGCATATACATCTATAGCCAAATCGTCCAATGATATAGTGTCAGTATCATCAATAATCTTGACAACAAGATAAGAAATTTGCTTTTTAAAAATGTGAACGAAAGGAAACTCGTCTAAATACGTACAAAAATAAATTAGAAGGACAAAAAAAAGAAATAAGTTATGTACCATTGAAATAGTGTACTGCCTGTTTTAACTCAAGGTTAATAAGATTGAGTTTGTGTAGATTAGGAAAATCACCAGCATGAAGAACACATTCCATGGATGATAATTCAAGAGTAAGACATTCCACATTCTGATGAATTCGAGGCAAGATATCCAAACACAATCGATCGAATATTGAATGAGTTAATGAATTACTTTCAACAATCGGTGATATTGTTACTAAATCGATAGATCGAGTAAACATAGTATCATATATTATTTTATCAAGTCTTTCATTGACATCCATAAGCGAATATAATACATCGGTATTTTTCAATTTGGACAAAATAATAAGCAAAATCTCATCGGGTAGATCAAGAATGCTAACATTTGAATAATCGTCCATGTTTGATTTTAACTGTCGTTTGCTTCGAATAATTATATATCCATTCCATACATATATTGACCGCACGATCGCCGTTGATGAAAACAATGATAAATAACTCTATTGTACATATCGTCGAGTTTGATCATGGATAAATCATGATTGCATGAACATACATCAGTGAATGACAAAGTACCTACATCGATCATTTTTTAATGATTCAATTGATAGGATATGAATTTATTCGAACATATGAAGTTCAATAGGATATCTTGTTCCATTCACTGCGAAATCAAAAAAGTAGACAAGATTGTTAATTCAAGAGTTATTTAAGAAAATAAGAAATCATCCTTTTGTTTCATTCGCGTTCTTTTATCAAAAGTTTTTTTTTATTTATTGTAGTCGATTTAGGAAGTATAGAATAAATCAATTAAAGTAATAGATCATTTAACTGAATAGACATCTTGAACAATTATCCAACAATATGATTCAATTCTCATTCGATGTCAATTAATCCTTTTTCAATTTGTCTTTCGTACCAATTGAGACATATTCTATGAAAATTCAATTTGGATTCTGTTTAGATATACTTAGTAAAAACATGAAACTTTAGGCTTCTATTTTCATTAGACTGTTCGACACATTTTTATTTGTTAAGCCTACCTAAGGGTGCGGTGTGAGTGTGTGGGTATTCACTAAGAGTCATTAACACCCACATCCTTTTTTCCACGCACGCTAATGAGTTATTCTTGACAGATTTAGAAAGGAGACTTGTATTTCAGAGCTCGGTAATTTTAGAAGTTGTATATCGTCACTAGTTCTATGGTCATTATTTTGCATAATATTGACAATCTCGAAAGTCGTGGCAATCAACAACTGAGAGTATCTATTTTTACAAGAGAAATTTCTTCGAAATAAGGTGTCTGGAAATTGTGTCTTAACTGATACTTATCTTTCTTTTTTTGAAGTTCCTTAAATTTAATGTAAGAAGAGAAAGATTATTCAAAAACGTCTGAACTTATATAACAAAGATATATATTTCTTTCCATTTACCTTGTAATAAATAAGATTTTCTATCAATTAAGTAAAAACATTTCTGATGGACGATAGGACATTGACATTTAAAAATGTTCAACAGTTTTGCAGATTATTGTCGAATCGATTACCTAATTCGAAAAATTTAATGTTTAATATTTGTGATTCATATGATCGATAGAAATCCAGATAATGTATTCTTAATGTTATTTATTTTCTTGTTGATCATTTACAACAACTTGTTTCCTTCCATATCTACTTTATCAATGTTGCTTGCCCTGAAATACGTTGCTTTCTACATTTAATCTGACAGCAATTACATATCGACTACAATGTTATCCAGAAACGATTCGAATCTAGCTTTAGAACTATATTCATTATATTTGAACATTTTCCTACAGGAAATTTTCTTTATATAGAAATATAGAAATAAAATTAAAATATGCTCAAATTCATTTCGCTGCTATTCAAATTTTTCAAATCCTAGTGAAAATGTTGTTGTTAGACAATGATAAATGCTGATCCAAAAGCTCTACTTCAGTTTGCATTGGAAATATTTCTTTGTTAATAGAAAATGTTCAATAAAACATACTCTTCAAGCAATTATATATAGATTTCGATAGGTTTCCTCGTGAGAAAGATTTCTCAAGAGTGTCTATTAATATTTAAACAATGAATTTTACTATAATATAAAGAACATTATAACAATAATCAGTCATCATAAATGTTTTTGAAAGTGATCTCAATTGGTTTATGCATTTCGTTTAGAATTCTATATAAACAATTATTCTGAGCTTTGATCTCATTCTTACTCTCATCCTTTGTATTTTTAATGCGTTGCTCTTTCTTTTGGCAAAAGTCATTGATAAGTTAACGCTCGAAATAATGAACTCCTTTTGTACTATATTAGATCGCACCTCATAACTCAGCAAAGGATTCTAAAATAAAGCTAATAAAGGTAATTAAATAAACAATCAAGATTTTTTCTTTAGTCATATTGTCTAGTATTTTGGCGAACTCTTTCCTAAATTTAAAGAAAAGATAACGATAGCATGTCCTATGTTTCTCGCTGCTGATATCTCTTTACTTTCTGTTTGCTAAACATTATTTTATTATTATTATTATCATCATTTCTCTTAAACGGTCGGTTTATTCTTCTCATTTTTTTTGCATTTTCTTCACTCCTATATACGTTATTCACAGGGATGCCACCTCTTCCGCTTTTTGCGGAAAAGTTCCGCTTTTTCACCTTTTTTCCGCTTTTTCTCCGCTGTTCTGCAATTTTCCGCTTTTTCATATAAAAAACTTTAGTTTATTTTGTATCGGAAAACTTTTAAGACAGAAAATTCATTACTACGGTACAGATTATGTTAGCTGTAGAGATTTGGATTAGAATCAACGTCGAAGTCGTTTCGAAGTGAACTAAATTTCTTGCCAATAATCTTTTATTTAAAATGAGAATTTTCGTAGTTTCTAGATTTTGTTCCTTAAGAGCCATTTCACTTAAGCCACGATCTCTGCTGCTCAATCGATTCTTTCAAATTCCGATTTCACATATATATTTCAAAAGTGTACCAGTTAGTGAGTCTTTTGCCACTAAGCACACTTGGATAGCTCAAAGTATCACTGAGAAATTCAATTTTTAATTTTAGGCCATTTTTCTTCGTCTGACGTTGTTGACCTACCCCGTGTCTACTAAGAAGCGTGCCATATTCGATTGAGACGACATAAAATGATAAAAATTTCAGGATAGATACATATTGACTAGCTCTACAAAATAGAACAATCCTGAACTCTGGGCATTGCTTAATGGCTGAGTTATAGATGTCGCTAGTAGTTAAATTTCCACAATCGATATCTATTGCGTAACCAAACTGTTAAGGCTGAAACTTTTAAAATAGGTACTAGGTCGATGAGGCTATATAATGATTACAAGAACACTTTGGATAGTGCAACAGAATCTGAGATATGAATTTTCTACGAAAATTCACTGCATTTTTGACTAGTTTTTATACATTTTCGTCCTATTTTTGGAAGAAAAACTAAAAATGAACATTATATTCGGAATCAGGATCAAAAACTGAGTGTGGGTGTGGGATGTGGGTGTGGGTGTGTGGGGGTGTGGGTGGTGTGGGTGTGGGTGTGTGGGGGTGTGGGTGTGGG
>CAJNOL010000848.1:52428-67854 GCA_905250125.1 Rotaria sordida
ATCAAAAAAATCAAAAAAATCAAAAAAATCAAAAAAATCAAAAAAATTTTATTTTTTGAACCGAATGGTAGGATCAATGAAGTGATTTTAAGAAGGAGAAACAGTAATAGAAGATATTCGGTTCGATTCGTCAATTAGCAAAAGAAAAGGTTATGTTTGAACTAAGTATATTATTCAACAATTTTATTTTTTGAACCGAATAGTCAAAACAGGATAAGATGAGTTGCGAAAGGAGTTTGAATGAAAAAAAGAGAAAAAAAAGAAAAAAAAAAGGAATTGTTTGGGCAAAACGATTTGAATGAATCAAATCAAAGAAATGGATCAAAAATGGAAGCACGTAAATGGAGGAAATGTAAAGAAGTAGTTTATTTCGATAGAGAAAAAAAAATTATATAAAGATAGTAACGCGTTTCGAATTTTATCTTCGTCAGACTATCCAAAAAAAAGGGAAAATTATATATATATAAATGATGTGCCAAAAATAAATGACGTAATGTATTTTTATATATATCATGATGCGTGTTTTTCGTTGATAGATTCGAGAGCAGTGGATAGAAAAAAAAAAATGTTTTATATATATAAATAACGTGCCAAAATGAATGATGTAATGCATTTTTTATATATATTTTTTATATATTTTTTAAATATAACGTGATGCGTATTTTTTGTTGATAGATTCGAGAGAAGTGGATATATAAAAAAAAATATATATATATATATAAACATATAATAAATAATGTAATGTATTTTATATATATATCATGATGTGTGTTTTTTGTTGATAGATTCGAGAGATTCGAGAGAAGTGGATAAAATATATATATATATATAAATATAATAAATGATGTAATGTATTTTGTTATATTGATAGATTCGAGAAGTGGATAAACAAATATATAAACATATAATAAATGTAATATATTTTGTTATATTGATAGATTCGAGAGAAAATGAATAATAATGATGATAGGAAAAAATAGGTGTATTAAGGAATGCAGCATAGACGATTGATAATAATATGTATATTAACATGTATATTAAGAATGTCTTAGTTAATCATTAGAGTTTATGATGTATGGATTTAACGTATGAATTTAACGTGTGAATTTATGATGTATGAATTTGGCGTATGAATTTAATGTATGTATGAATTTAACGTATGAATTCTATATATGTATGAATTTAATGTATGCATTTTAAGATTTTCTTTTTCGTAATATGGTTGTTGTTAATAGAATGTTTGGAAATTAACAGGTTGGACGTGTCTTCATAGCCGATATACAATGCCATCATACATGATCAGTGTGTTGAACAAATAATTGGACAAATAGTTGGAACGATCAAGTACATGTGTAGAGATTCGAAATGAATAGATACATTTATATATATATAGAAAAAGGTGAGAAAAATACATAAATCAATAAATAATAATAATTATAGAAAGAAAAGAAGATATGAGGTGAGGTGAGAAAAAAAAAAATACATAAATTAATGCACAAATAAATGAATGATAAGTACATGTATACAGAGTAAAGGGAAAGGTATTGATAAATGAATGATAAGTACATGTATACAGAGTAAAGGGAAAGGTATTGAACTAAATAAATTCAAATATTGAAAAAGGTTGAAGTGAACAGATACATATATTGGTTAGGTTTTTAATGAGCAAAAAACATATATTGAAAAGGTTTGAAGTGAAAATAGAGAAAAAAAAAAAAAAATATTTTAAGTAAATATACATTTATATATAAATAGAGTGAGAAAGAGAGAAAAAGATTGAAAGTGTGAGAAAGAGAGAAAAAGATTGAAAGTGTGTGAAAGAGAGAAAGAGATTGTTGAAGCTGATTCTCTTATGAAGATGTAGGTATTTGAGATGTTCTTTTTGATTTACTCTTTCTTTTACATCAATGCTATCGGATAGATAGTTCTTTTTCTTTTACATCAATGCTATGAGATAGATAGTTCTTTTTTGTTTTACATCAATGCTATGATAGTTCTGATAGTTCTTTTTGTTTTATCTCTTTGTTTTATCTCAATGCTATGAGTTAGATAGTCAATATGGCAAGCTTGATAGAGATGAGTATTATTTAGTGTTCATAGGGATATGATACATTTTTATCAAATATCTCGGATCAGATTTTGAGTAGTAGAAGGAGATAGATATGTATAATTTCTTGTTGACAACTGGGAAGAGATTTTTTCTTTTTCGATATACGTGTTCTTTCCGAATAGTTGTTATTGATAGATACTTTACAGAATATCAATGATCAATGATAGATAATAAGGAAGTCGATAGTAAAGGATAAGAAGTAGTATTTTGAGATACATTTGTGTTTTTCGAAATACATTTCATTGATTCATCTGAGTAAAAAAGATCTCTTGTTTATAACATTTATGTTCATCTACTTTTTCTTATTTCTATTTTTATTATTATCGTTCTTCTTTGGTATTATCATTCTTTTATCATCTATTTTTTGACATCTATTTTTTGATCTTACTGCGGTAAAAGGTTAATAATATTCTTTGGTGGTTTTTTATGTATTAAGATTTTACTAAGATTATCTGTTAGGCGATGTGCATATATTACTGGAATATCATCTAAAGGTGTTCCTTCAAAAATTTCATTCCATATTTGATGGAATTTCGCACCAAATTGAGCCAGTGAGGGTGTGTATGTGAAGTGAACTAATACATCTCGATTAAAATCAATTTCTTTCTTTGACTTTTTATTCCATTGTACATTTAGGACTTTGTCTCGAAATGTTTTATGTTGATCACTAAATAGTAAATTCGGGGTATTCTTTCCTGTGAGAGTTAGGTAAAAACGATTTATATGTTTGTCAATAAAATTCGGTGGGTACTTGTTGAGTAGGAAGATTATTCGAATTTTGTGGATTTCCTGTCTCAAATCTTCGACATGCGAGCATATTCGTGTTGCTCTTAGCACAGCTGTAAAAACGACATTTTTGAAAATATGCAGTGGGTGGGAAGAATGAAATGGTAAGATGTATGGCTGAGCTGCCAATTTGCGATAGACTTTCGTCCGAAAACTAGGTACTTCTACGCTTATTCTAATATCGAGATAGTCAATCGATCCACCTGTTTCAAAAGATATCTGTATGTTCGAGTCTTTCTTTCCTAAGTCATGGAGTATATCATTCATCTCTTCGGTTGTTTTCTCTGTTGTTAAGAAAACATCATCACGAAATCTACGATATAATTGTTTTTCTTTTTCTTGTTGTTCCACTAAAGATTTTTCCCACTTTCTTACGTAGACATCTGCAAGGACCTGTGTACATGCCAATCCCATTGGGCCTCCTCTTATTTGTTGAAAAAACCTTGGTGCTTGTCCCGGTAGTTGAAGTGTAAAAAAGGAATTATTTAGAACATGTTTTAATAAGATGCGGATGGTGTTAATAGGAATTTCATTGTTCATTTTTCGAATATTATATGTACCTAACATTTCACAGATGGCCATGACAGCCTCATGTTGGGGTATCGAAGTGTACAGATCGGTTATATCATAAGTATATAGTTTTGTTTTTTCATTTGTTTGAAATGTTTTTAAATCATTCAAGAGATCTATCGAGTCGGTTAAATTATATGGTGTTACTTTGTCAAAAATGGGTCTCAACATCTGATCTAAAAAAGATGAAATTTTTGCAACGGGAGATTTGATTCCAGCCACTATTGGACGTAACGGTTCACCAATTTTATGATCCTTAGGGTTGTAGTAGAGGTGTGGAAGTTCTGATTCTGATTCTGTTCGAGACGGTCTTAATTTTTCAAGATATTTTGCTAGTAATAGCTTTCTTCGTACTAGATCGATTAAGAGTTCTTCAGTATTTTTAATCATATCTTCGAGTGGGGATTGTTCAATCTCTTTATAGGCATTCATTTTTGACATGTATTGTGCAGATTTTTCTATATATGCTTCAGGTTTTCCTAGATGGAACACTTTCGATTTATCTGTTTGTCGAAAGACAACTTTATGTTCTTTTTGAGCTTTCTTCAAATTTCCTAAGATTTTCATCATCTTTGGATCTGTTATCTTTTCTTTTGATATTGTTGTTCGAATTTCTTCTTCAATACGTTCGCTAAAGCGATTTACTATTTCTGGATTACGACCTACTGTTTTTGTTTCTCGCCGCCATGCAACTGCTACTTTTTCTTTCATTATGTCAATTTCATCTTTTAATCTTTGTAAGGTTTGCTTTGGATTTTGTGGAACGAATTTAGGACCATAGTTCAAAATTCTACGTTCTGCATCGCTTAACTGCAATGCTTTATTGTTAACTTGGGGTGGAAAAGCAAGAGAGGTGTAATGTGGATGCATTTTTTTCTTTGATTTTGTCAGGTTTCTCTCATTCTGTAGGTTTTTCGTTCTAAAAAATGAATGTTTTTTTCTGTAGTTTGATCATGTCGTGTCTTAATTGTATGAATGAGAGTGTCGAATGGTTCTCGAATATATTCTGGTAGTCTTTCTAATGATTCTTGATATTTTTTCTCAATCTTTTCGATTTCAGTTGTTTTTGTCATTATCATAATGGATGTGAAATCTTTCTTTGCATGTCGAATTATATTATTCCATTGTTCTGTGAATTGTTCAATCTCATTTCTATCTAATTCTTTACTACGTAATTGTAATTTATCTATAGCATTCAAATAAGGAGGTGGCATATTTAGATTTAATCGTTTCTCTAATTTTCTTAATTGAAATCGTAGATTCAACATTTGTATGTATTGTTCTTCTAATTTCTTTACTTTTTCAAGTTCATCTGCTTTACACATACTTTTTACCTGTCGTATAGCTTTCTCTTTCATTTGATCTAGAATCAAATTATCAAGACGTTTTCGATTCGTTTCTCTGAAAGTATCTACAATCGGATCAATGTTATTGATGATGTATTGTTTGAGTATTCGTCCTTGTTCTATTGGAATTTTTTCAATCTCATTGTTCAATTTTGTTTCTATTTGTTCTGTCTTTTTCTCTATAAAAATATGATGTATCTTTATAGATTCTGCATTACAGTTATTACCAAGAATATATTTGCATTCAAATGGTATGATAGGAAAGTCAAATGAATGGAGTTTTTCTATATATGTATCTTTTTCGTGCACCAGAACTCATTTCACCGGCACCATGTGGTGTTGGTTTTGAATGAATTAATGTAGCCATTGGACGGAGACGAATATCATCGTCACTATTTGAACGTGTCGTTTTTTTCATCGAATCGCGAGACATATCGCGATGATGATTTTTATTTTACACACAACACACAAAAAAAACAAACAAAAATGAAAATCTAACCACGATCGTATTAAATATGAAGAACAATTGAAATGAAAAAAAAAATTTGTAAATAAACATATGTTGTAATTAATGGATGGAAGAATGATTGGAATACAAATAAATTAAACGAGAATTAACAAAAATAATTTTCAATTAAATATTTTTTGATATTTTTCAATGAAAAATATGAATTTTGGTTCAACTGCAAAAGAACGACGCTCTCTACACTAATGTGTTTAAACGAATGGGACACATCAAAGGGTGTGGGTGCCGCGGTGTCGTTATTCTGCAGTTGTACCGCATGTGATAGCAGATAAAAGGACCTGGTGCTGTACAAGTTACAATAGTTTAATGAGGAACAAATATTTTTCTTATTGGAATCATAGGTGGTACAACCCTTGTACCATTGGCCTCAAAGGGTTAAGAAAAGTTCAAAACGTTCTTGAAGATCAAGATTTTTCTCAATATAAGATGCAAAAGAACGGATCCACAGAAAAGAGAGCCATCGCATATAATGCGGTCATAGAAAGCCTCTTCAACTACCCATGTAAATTTAGCGACATCTATATAATTTTTAACCACTATACCCAAAATCCTTTCGCACTTTGGTTAATTAATGGTTTTGAAATTAGGATAAATTAAAATCTTCTTCCCTGGTTTGTGTGTATTTACTAAGTGTAGCTCAAAAATAAATGATGAACGTTTAACCAATCCATTACACCAGACCATGAATCATACTGTATATCATATAATACACAATCGTACTTGATATATTAAAATTATTTAGTATTTTATTCTTTTAGATAAGTAATACTTTTCGTGGTGGTGTTTAGTTGGTGATTGTTTCTATTGTTAGTATTCTTCGTGGTGCTGTTTAGTTGGTGATTATTTCTATGGTCAATATTCTTCGTGATGGTGTTCAGTTGGTGATTGTTTCTATTGTTAATATTCTTCGTGGTATGTATATTTTTTAATCTTGTGCAGTTTTACAATGTTCTTTTCTTCTAGAAATTTATATTTTTTTCGTGCAATTAACAAATTCTTATTGTTTCAACAGTATAAAGCAAACCGAACATAAGTGAGCAACACATCATATTCTACTTTCTTATTAATTTTCTTTTCTTTAGATTCATTGATTTTTATGTTATTATTTAATGTCAATATCTCTTGATACAAATTAAGTGTTGTTATTCTTATCATATGTTAATCTATTTTACATTATGTTAAATATTTGCTGGTATTGCAATTTGTTATGAAACACTAAATGTACTAAAACTGAATAAGAAGGTATAATTTAACGTTTTCAAGGGATTTATTTCTGAAAGGTTTTAACTGAGGAGCAACATATGAGAGTTATAGAAAATAAAGTTTATAAAACAGTAGAGGATTTACCAAAGGGATGTAAGGGAAAAAAAGCGAACCGTTCACACAAACTAATTTTAAAGGTTCTTGTAACAAATTTCATCAACAAGGAAACAGTCTATTTTGTTTGTTTCTTTTACTTCGTATACCCGTAACTGCTGCACATAGCCTTTAACCATATAGATGTTACAGATGAAGGCACAGCTTTCTTCATCATCCCAATCATTAGCCTACTGAAAAATTACTTGTGATGCTAGTCGAAAAAGTGAAACAAAAATTGAATGATACAATAGTATAACTCTAAGTATACTTAGAGTTTTTTTTGTATTATTTTTCTATATTCAAGTGTTTGTTTTTTTTAATATTTATCAGACTTGTACGATGTCTGAAAAGTATTTACAAAAATAAATATGAAACTAATGAACTTATTTTTCATTTATTTTTGATATACTATTTTATACTTTATTTCTTTTCTGATAATATTAACATTGTCAGCATTACCTTGGTAGAAAAATAATTCATAAATATAATTTCTATTAATTTGCTTTTCAATCTTCACTTACAGACTTGTCTAGTGTTAGCTTTTTCAGGCACTTCGGCTAATCTATGACTTGCTGGTTTTGGAATGGATACGCGTCAATATGAGCACTAATTACAAGGGAAAATATTTTAATAAGATCATTTATTATTTTCATAAAGATCTCTTCCGTTCAAATGAGTTGAGAATTAGAAAAAAAAATTTAAAAAAATTTTCTTATAGTTTTTCAAATGTTGAGTGAGAAAAAAATGAGATTTATAAAAATAATAAAACATCTTATTAAAATAATTTTCTTTGTACTTAATGTTCATATTGAAGCGTGTCTATTCTAGAATCAGCAAGTCATAGATTAGTTGAAGTGTCTAAGTGTCTAAAAAAGACAGTTGCTAGACGTTCGCTTAGATTGGGGTAAAAGATCCAATTAGGAAATTTTTAGACACTGACGTGTCTAAAATCAGTTATCCATTGACGCTTGAAGTGTCTAAATTGAACATATATCAACTAATCAGAAATAGTTCGAAGTGTCTTGTATAGATGGATGAATCGCCTTATTTATATACTTGATGTGTCTTAATTCTTTAGAGTGAAGAAGAAAATAAATCAAAAGATGAGTTGAGCATCTAGAAAGCGTAGTATATAACTTAATCATCATTTTGCTGATGAAATATTTCAGAAGACTTCCTTCATTTTTTAGGCGCCTATTGTAATCCATTGCTGACATTACAGTATGTATTAGGCATCTTCACATTCTACGTTTGATATGAACATCAGATCTAAATGACAATGTTGTTTCAATTAAATTGAAAAAACTATACAAATTGTTTATTTATATCAGCATATGTTGACCTTTATGATTTAAAGTATTTCCTAAAATTTTCGTCGTGTCTATCTAACACAGCTGCGTAACTTTCTTCGCCATAGTCTAGCTTCTTAATTCTGAAATAAGCTTTGTAGTTTCATTTAAATCATTTAATGATAGGTAGATTCGAAGTAAAACAAAATTCACGCTTGTTTTTATTTGTGTAGTAGCATTTGAGAAAGTTGAGAAGTCAATAGTCTAATGGATGACGTAAAAATAATAATCATTTCTATATTTTCAATATTTCTTTCTCTTAAGTCTAGTAGATCAAACTTTTTTCGTTTTCACTCAAAGATTTCCTTTAAAAATCTGTAGAACAGTGTATTTGATTCATCACTTAGAATTATTTTTATACTTCAGTGCACATCAGAAATTTTTCGAAATCGAGTATATAATGCAAAATATCCTTTTTTCGAACGTTCTCATAACCCATTTTGAGAAATTCACTCATGTTATCTCGTCCAAGAACAGTGAACATATATAGTTTAAAACAGTTTATTAAGAGAAACTTCACTTATAAAATATTAATTCAAGTTATCATTTAGAACACATTTCTGCTGAAGTGATAATAGAATTAGATAGTTAAAACAGGTTATGAAAATAATCAAAAAAGTAATATTTCATATCGTGCACTCGATTTCATCTGATGTTTACTAGCCATGCCTGACAGTGGTAATGACAAATATATATGAATGATATTGTTCTTTACATGATTCAATACAGTTTTCATGCAAATATTAACGTGATAAATACTGTGGAAACAGGATATGTTGAAAATAGCAGGTGTCATACTAAATAACACTCGTTTATTTCAGGCTTAAGGAAAATTCAAGTATTTTGAGATGAGTTTTCTGAGAGTATAGTCAAGATTGGAGTATTAGTTTTTTTACGTAAAGTATTTGAGATAGCACCAAAGATATCTAGAGAATATATTGAACGAGATGTATAGCAAGGAATCAGATGAAATGGGAGAAGATAAAACAACTAGTGAGGCAGAGAAAAATATGATAAAGTGACATAAAAATGTCTTCACATCGACATAATTATAACGATATGAAACGGTCACAAAAAATGATGTGTGTTGTCAGCATTATTTTGTTATTTTTTAAAAACCTTTTCACTGTTGAAAAAAAAATTTTAATGGATCACAAAGAAACCATTTTTTGGGCATTATTTGTGACGGTTTCGCACCATTTTTTTATTACGATTTGAAGGCATTTTAATACCATTTTACCATTTTTATCCCTGCCTGGGAGTTTCCATGAAATTCTGTTGCGCAAAAAACCTCTGATGTTTTTCTGATTATAGTAAAATCTTTTCTTTCGTTCGAGTTTTTCACAAGTTTCAGGAAAAAACCCGTAAACCAACTAAAAATTAATCTTTAGAGCTTTATTTTGAGGAAAAACGAATGGTTCTTCACACTTAAATCTAAAAGTTTGATTATATATTTGTTTGTTCTTATGAAAACAAGCAAATTAAATTAAGTGTTAGATTTTATCGACTAAATTTCAAGACGAGAACCTTTACATCGGAATATCTGATTGAAAAGAGTTTTACTATGCATAAAGAGAGAGAGAGCACACTCAATTCTACTGGGAAACCTGCCAAGACACATTTTCATGCTATTTTAGTTTCAGAAAAGGTGAAAGTTTTGTGAGCAAAGCTTTACAGTTTTCGTGTTTTATAGGGCTTTCAGAACACCTCATGCACTTCTCTCTTCTATTTCTACAATGTGAAAAAGTCACGATTAATGCATCCTTGTAGAGAATTCAACGACAAATATTTTCGTAAAAAAAATAAGTTCAATTACACGTACAGAAGTGGAGAAAAATTGAAAATACTTAGAGGTCAATTCTTTATGGGCCATCCGTTAGTTTTGTTCGAATCATACTGATGTGTATGATGATGAAGATGAAAATGATAGTTTTGATTGATTTTTGATTATTATGGGTTTTGAAAAATAGTAAATCGTACCTTCTCAAGTTCATGTGATATTCTAATGTTATACTTTTGTGTGGTCAATCTATCTAAATGAATTGGGTATGAATTACTGCTTCCCTCATTCTCTATTTGGTTATTTAATATTAATGCGTTTTTTTACGCAGCAATAAGATATGAATTTTTAAAATTTTTTCAATATTACATGAAAATATGACTTTGTACACTATGGTACATTTTGCTTATGAAAAGCAAGTGTACATACAGTAAAACCTCCCTATAGTGGACACCTATGGGACTTTTTAAAAGTGTCCATTATAGGGAGGTGTCCACTATAGGGAGGTTAGGTCTTTTCCAAAGGCTAGATTTTTTGAAGAAGCAGGTGCGTTTTCTAAGGACTTGAAGGGTGTTAGTGAATAAGATAACTGGCTAGTGCTCATTGTTACTTCTCTCCTCATACACTTTTGTTCTTGAACAACAGAAAATTCAATAATTGTTAAAATACAGGAAAACTCTCTAGTTGACATTGTTTGAAACTTCTCAAGTGTTCAATATCAGATGGTGTCCACTATAGAGAGGTCCAATTCCAGCAAAAATCACTCCGTCGGACTGCGGAGTGTCCACTATATGGAGGTGTCTACTATGGGAGTTTTACTGTATATACTTTGCTCATATAAAACAGAGTGTACTGTACATTTTATTTTAGATTTCCATTAGAAACACTGCTTGAAATGTCGGATAATTTTGTTTCAATTACGGTTAATCACGATGTTGGTAGTGACCCAATCTTACTTCCTCGTTTGAAACTCAATAAATATCTACCACCTTTGATCAAAACAACAAAAGCAAATGTTTTATTAACACCAAATCGAATCTTCAAATGCATAGATAAACAAACATATAATTATTGTACAATTGCATCGTCTCTTTCTTCACCCGTGGTTTTTGTTCTCGATCAACTTAATGACATCGAAATTGAAACGAAAGAAAAAGAATTATTTGATCGACTCGAACAAGAAAATCAAAAAGCATGGAAGATTGCTAATCAATTGTGTAAAGAAGAAGATGATCTTTCGATGAAACAACAAACAGAAAAAAAGAAAAATTTGAAGAACAACAAACAGATGTCGAACAATGTAAGTAAGATCGATCAGATACCATCCGAGATAGTATTCGATTTTCTTTGTCTTTCGTGTGCAAATGAAAAGAAATCTGAGAAACGATTAATAGCATGAAGGTCAAGAATAAGGTTAATGGACATGTTGTGGCGAGGAAACATCAATGCTCTATACTTATCAATTCCGTTCGTATTTTTCCACGAAGAATATCTGCTCCTTGTGAATACAGTAGGTTCGAAGATAGAAGAGTCATCAAAAGAGATAACTAGAAAAGCAAAGCTAAATATACAATTGAGAACTAGATTTCAGTGCTGCCAATAACTAACGATTCGAAATATATGTGTCAGGCAAAGTTAAACAGAGCTTTTCATAGACTTAAAAATTAAAGAAAAACCGAGAAAGAGGAAAATAACTCACTAGTCTTATGTAGTTATTTTAAGTAAATTTGAGCTACAATTTCAGTAAAAACTAAAGTCAATTTAGGAGAATATAGAGTTCGCTACTATTCTCTATTAAAATTTAATTGATTTTACAAACTTTTAGAATTCATTAATATATTCTATTGAAATCTGGATGAGTTTTGAAAAACGAAAAATTCGAAATATTAGACAATACATGTTGTTTGAATAGAAGTCAATTTTAGTCGTTCAACAAAGTTATTGATATTATTTTTATTCTTTTAATAATTTGTTGTCGTAGAGTGTTTTATATCAGCTATTTTTTCGATTCTGATCTTTAGTAACAAGATCTGTTTATTCACAGAAAGCTCAATAATTTGCACTATGTTAATATTTTATTTTCTTATGATTCAATATAAAATACTACTATAAAAAATAATTATAAATATTAATCTCTTGCAAAGCCATTATACACCGGCGTAACCTAGTGTTACGAAATTTTATTTTTTTTTTACATTATGACACCTATATCTCCTCAATAATAAAAGCAAACTCTGTGAAACTTTTATCGTGCAAAGGATTTTTAGATCTAAATACTATCAATAAAAACTACATTCACTCTTTTGTGATCAAGGCTGAGATATTCCAAAGATACCAATCGTTGCTCAATTTCAACAAATGGATATTTTTTTGAGAGTCACCTGATAGTTTAGGATTTTACTATGAAACGAGGAGATCTTCAAATGAACGTCCTGCATAAATGTTGATGCGTTTTCCACAAGCTTTCAGAATATTAGCCCATTTCTTAAAAAGCAGAAGTGTATCATATAAGAAACCTAAAATACGATCTGTTACGGAAATTCATCTTTTTCTAATGTTTCAATGGGAAAGATTGAAGAATTCAAAAAATCATATTATTATTGCACAAAATCATTTTTTTTTTCTAATCCTCAAAACATATAGAAGAAGCTTTTATCATTCAAGTAATTAACCTTTTTTTGTCTTAAGCAAATCATGTTAAAACTTTTATTCATCTTCAAAGAAAAATGTGCCTGTAATAAAGTACGAGGTTATACTTTTCTGAAATTGGTCAATCGATCTCATTTTGAGATGCATACTGGTAGGAAAATGGAGCTTATGCCACTTCTCACTTAAATATCTCAGAGCTTACAACATGTCTGATAATGTATCGTTAGTGTAGTTTCGAGCGTAGCAATGGTTTTTTTATTTTTGTGAGTTTGAACCCTCCTCATGCAAGAGTTACCAATCGCTGGTTATGCTCACATGATCAGTGTAAGAATAACGGACAGCGTGTAATGAATTACATAGATGATTCAATAATGAATTAGTAGTATGCCTGAAAACATGTTGTTACAGATTGATAGGTCTCTTATTGATCAATGGCACAATATCGACGTCTAAACTGTGATCACTGACAAAAAATTGCTATCCTGGTCACGCTCGCAGAAAACGCCTACCCGACCAAAAAAAACAAAAAAGAAGAAGGATCAAGGTTATGTTTATTTCAATCCTTTTTCACATTTATGTTCATATACGTTAAGGGTAATGTTCTGTTTATTCTATATGTTTAGAATTTTCACGTAAAAGATAGATGTTCAAATGTTCGATGACGAACTTATTAGTAATATCAATAATCTTGTACTACTAAGGCCTGACCGCCACAGTGATCGCGTAAATAAAAAAATATTGATGATATTGGCTTTTATAATATTTGTTTTTTTCGACATGAAAGAGAAAATTTTATACAGATTTTTAAAAGACATCTGTTATATTTCTTATAATTCATCGATAAACTGTCTAGACATTAATCGCATCATGCATCATCGCTCTCAGCATGAATACGCTTATGAACATTGTACATCTCTTCGTATACTAGTACCGGTGTATTACGTAGTTACTGGATCACATAATAAAAATTTGAAACTAGCATTTTTGCACGACATATGATGTACAACACTAAGATGTGAAACGAGAATAGAAATCTGATGAACATTTATTTGTAAGATAATGAAGAAATTTTTGATACAGTGTTTGGGTAATCACTGCGTTTTCTAGAAATGTTCTGTTTAAAGATTTAAGATATTCCCTTTCTTGTTCATGAAATTCTTTTCGAGATTCAACTTCTGATGTTGACGAAGAAGCCATCGTTTTACTTATCATAAGATGATGTATATGAAAATAGACGTTCTTCTGTTTTGGGTAAAATTCATTTAATCGAGTAGTAATATATTTTTTCTCTATTGATTGTGAAAATAACAATTAGTAAAAAAGAATTCGCTATTTCGCGCCTAACTATTTCTAATTCTGCCTAAGTTTAATTTTGCGGATGACATATATTTCACTTTCGATTCCCGGAAGGATATGAATCTCGATATTCTAATTCTACCCTAGAGTAAAACTGCAGATCTTTATTTCAGGTATCATTAATGTATTAGTTCACTGTTTTATTATGTTACATATGTAATTAGTGCACGTTATCATTTTTTGTTATGTAGAGATTCAATACTTTTTCACAGACTAGACTAAATCGATAGAATGGAACGAGCGAATCTATGTTAGTTTGTCTTTTTCTTTGCCAGTCATTGTCATCATATGTTCAATAAAGACTATCAGAGTAGATCTATTCGACGAATAACAGATCAGTTCTAACCTTTTTTTTTCATTCATTGCTAGATCACGACCACACCGGAACTTATTCGATCAAAAGTGAACATCATTTCATCTCCTTCACTTACAACAACGAATGAAGGTTATCAACAGAACGTCCCAATCTGGTGTGATTCTAAATACATTGAAGAAAATGATTTGGACAATATACAATTTGAACATGATGAAGTAATTGATGATCGATGTGATAATAATAAAGAAGTATCGAAAGACAATCTACTCAAGAAAGGTCAGTCCACATTTGACTTAATCTTCGAAGAAACAAAACTCTTTTCCTTCAAGCAAAAGTTTAGCTCATTTGTGTTATTTCATTCTAAGACATGGTGATTTCTCGCATATTCAGAGCTTCACGAGAAACTTTCCCAGCTGATAAAGAATAAGAAGCAGATTTTTAAGGCAAAGTTTTTCTAGTATCTCACATTTCATAATTTTCACTTGGTTCAAAATGAGTTTATTTCCGGATCAAAGTAGATAGTGAGTGGTGATTTTTGATTCGAATGCATGATCACCAGATTGATCTATGAAGTCTCGTAAGTGCAACTATTGATTGATATTTTTGGCTATTTGTTAGAGCAAATCGATCAACTACTGCCTTTATTTCTGCTTCATTTGTTGATGAGCTTCGACAGACTTTAAAATTTCATTTGATCTGATTTTCTTGCCACAATAGACCGGATACTATTAATTCGATCCTCGTTTAACAAAACATTTCAAAAGTAAAAAATCTTTGACTTGATTGGCGTTCATCTATCGAATTATCAAGTCACAGTTGCCGTTGAGATTGTATGAATCCCTTCGAGAGCTGCTAGCTAGATCTTCCAAGAAATTCTATCGGTGAATGAGCAGCACATTTCCGTCATAAATGCTATTTCTACGAGTTAGTCTCAGGTTAGAATGAAATGAAGAAGGGTTTGATGAAAAACTCTTTTTAAAGAATTTTCAAATAACAACTCGAGTAGATATGCTTGAGTATTCGAAATTTTTCAATGATTTGCGAGAAGATCTGAACTGAGGATTGTATTTCGTGCCTATCAGATTTGCTTGAGTGCAAATAAATCACCATCGTAGTTTCAAATGTTGACGTTTAAGTTATGGTTAACAAGAACATTTTCCAATGATGCTTGTCTAGTGAGTCAAGTTTGCGTTTCGAATTCAGTTCCAGAGAACAGTCATAGAAGCAGAACAACATTTCAGTAAGAATAGAGATTGGTAATTCCTTCAGAATCATCTAT
>CAJNOL010000848.1:67954-81062 GCA_905250125.1 Rotaria sordida
ATGAGCTCATCGAAAAAGTTTATTCTGCTTGTTGATCAATTTTGGTATTTATTGTATGTTTCGTTGTTTTCCTTTCTGTTCATTGATGTTTTTCTTTCTGTTCATTAGTGTTTTCCTTTTGTTCTTCTTTTTTCTCTCTTCTGATGTATAGAACTTATGTTTGGATTTTTCCTTTCTGTCATATATGTTTAGTCATGTTCTTTTGACAGGTATTTTTTCATCTCTCTGTGTCTTTGTGTATGATGGGATTTGGACATTTTCACATGATAGGTAGTCTGCTGTTCTATATATAGCCTTTGTTTTTCTTTGAATAAACGGTGTAACTACAGCACTTATATCTTTATTCATCCTTCGATTGCCAATCTAGAGTTAGCCACCTATCAATTTATTCAGAGTTTTGAAACACCAGAAATTCATTGATCTCGAACTGTTGAAAGTTATCGATTGATATTGGTTGCAATATTGCACTACTGTTATTCAATCAAAAACAAGATTTGAGAAAAATCTTTGATCGAACAGACAAATCCATTATCAATAGAGAAAGTCTTGAACAATCGCGCTTATTTTCGATCATTTATTGAGATATGAATTTTACTAAAAAGGAAAGCAATATGCAATGCAACTTGTTGTCTATCGATTTGGGTGTGAGTGTGAGTGTGTTTGAAAGCAAGACTCACACCCACTGCCATATCCTAAAATAATCTTAACAATGTGTATAACACTATGTAAAAATATTAACTTATTTAGAGATGAATTATTTTGTGATTATAATTATGTAATTATTTTTACATGATGTTATACACATTGTTAAGGTTATTTTAGGTTTTTATAAATTACATATGATTCATATGATTTATGATGTTATGTTTATTATAATTGTTATTATTATAATATTACCGGGTGTTGCAAAAGTTTTGCGATATTTTTTGTTTTGCATGTATCTCTGTTCAGGAGTATGACAAAACGTTGATCCTTTTTTTCAAAAGATGCGCCGTCAAATTTTCACAAACTCCCATTTATCTTAATTTAGAACAATAGAAGTGAACAATTTTATAGGTCTCAGAGTGTAATTATGTGAATTGAGCCTACTTCCCACACATTAATTTTCAATTGTTCCAACGATCTTTCGAAGTTATAAACAGGTACGAAAGAGACTTTCTATTTGTAATTTGAATGTATATCAAATGCTCTTTTAGAATTATTTATAAGTGTTTGATCACAATCCATATTTGTCTGAAAACCATGGCTTGTCTGATCTGCTATGACTAAAACGGCCTTATTGCAACTATTCGGATTCTTCTTCCAGCTGAATTGTTTTTCCACGCGTTACTAGGGCTCCCTATAGAAAAACAAATCAATTTTCTACAAAGTACCGCAAAAATGGAAACAGTTTGGTCATAAGTGGCATTTCTAGAATGCTTTCTTTGAAAAGGCGTAACCAACCATGAAAATCGCGCTATTTTCAAAATATAACCATGCGTCTAACCGAAAGAAAGAGCGTTTAAAAGCTTCGTATATATAAATAATTGACAGAGGATTTTAAGAGCTGTCCAGGAGCAAATCATGTTCTAAGAACTAAATATTCACTTTGACGAAAAGAATAAACTACTACAAAATGTGTGGGAAGTAGGTTCAATTCACATAATTACACTCTGAGACCTATAAAAATGTTCATTTCTATTGTGGGTGTGGGTGTTACAGTATAATCAATATTTATTAAAAAATGAAATTCTTGTAAATTTTTCAAAACAAATTTATAATTTGTGCTAAAATTTTATTATGATTATTTTCTTTAATTAACATCATAAGAATTGTTCATGAATGAAAAATCAAATTTATAAATAAATGAATTTGAATTAATTATAAATTATTGAATTGTATCAAGAATAATTGATGTAAAATTTATTGATTGAATATTTCTTTCATATAATTTACAACATATAGATTCTATTAATTCATTAAATTCATCTTTTCCATTAACTAAAACTATATAATAGACATTTAGTTTTATCAAATGATATCTAAGGATGCTATTTCATTTCTGGAGTTTATTAGAAAACTTTGAAATTTTGAGGATAGATAGATCTTAAAGAGTAAAGCAAAAATTCTACTAAACTCAAAATTTCCAAATATTGTCTTCTATGAGATAGTGAACGCATATGATCGAAATAACTCTTCCCCGTTTATTCAACATACTACGTTCAATTGAATTGAAAATCTTTTTTTTTTACAAGTACTGAACAGTATTTGGAATGGCTATTTTATTTTTGATTTCCTTATATTATTTGTACATTCAATAAAAATGTTAAAATATCAAACATACATTAAGACCTCTGGAAAATCAAACATACATTAAAACCTCTGAAAAAAAGTTACTTTTCGTTAGAATAATCGAAATTAAGATAAACGTAGGGAAAGATAATCCGTCATCTGATTTCTCATAAGCGACAAAAATTTTTACTCGGCACCTCGGTGTTTTTTTTCAAAAATTTTTGAAGATTTTCGCCATTCCTTCATTCGAAAAATAAGCTGTTTTTTGAAAAAAAACCGAAAATCTTTTTCGTTTTTTTCTCGTTTTTTAGTTTTCGATCGCATCTCCAAGAATTCTCGAAGAAGCTTCATTGTAGCCAATAGGATTTTCTTTTGTTTGAAGGAGCAGTGTAGAACTGTACTGTCTATGAGAGTTCCTTGTTTGATTAATCTTTGCTTTTAGAATATATACAAACATTTATATAATAAGAGCGACATTTTAGAGACTTTTTTAACTCATTCAATTTTCGATCCCTTTTTTTCCTTCAAAAGTAAAAGTTTAAAAGAAAGTGAATTTTTGGAGACAAAATGAGCTATTTTTTGACTCTCATTTGGCCAATATTTTTCTCAAATGTCATAGTACAGGACTGAAAATTTCATGTCATTCAAATGTTTCTGGCCTGGAGTTTATTTTTGATAGGATAATCTTAAAAAGACGTTTGTTTTTTTTATACTAGAAAAAATTTTATGAATGTTGCCAAAAATCACTAAAGCAATATTTTTCGAAATAAAGAAATACCCACGTTAGATAGTGTCTAGTGTATGTAGAAAAACAAAAAAGTTTCAAATCTATAACCATCTATCATATCAGAGGAACAGAAATGAAACAACACACTTATTTTTTCTATAAAACTGAGTTTAAAAAAAAACCAATAAAACAAAATTCAATTTTGATTTTCTCCTAAATACTCAGAATTTTTCTTCTATCATTCAAGTTTTTATAGATTTTCTATTCCTGCGCATTTGATGGATGCGGAACTGTAGAAAAATTACATGCACATCTCACATTGTTCGTTCTGAAGTCAAAAGAATTTATTTTTAGGCAGACTTAAAGATGACATTTCAAACTATATATATATTAATTAAAAAAAAAACCAAAAAACATGAATAATAGATAGAAAGCAGTAGTGTCAAACTTGAAAGTTGAATTCAAGTATTCAACTATCAGTTCAACTATTCAAGTATTCAACTATTCAACTATTCAAGTATTCAACGTCTGGAATACCACCAGAATCATCTAACATCGACAGGTATTGTCTGAGATGCCTCAGGCATCCCATAGAATGCCACAAGCATAATCTATGATGCTACAAGCATTCCCTAGGATGCTATAGGCACCACCGATGATGCTACAGGTATCACCTATGATGCTACAAGCATCCTCTAGGTTGCTACAAGCATCCTCTAGGTTGCTACAAGCATCCTCTAGGTTGCCACAAGCATTCTCTATGTTGCTACAAGCATTCTCTAGGTTGTCACAAGCATCCTCTAGGTTGCTCCAGGCATCCTCTAGGATGCTACAGGTTTTGGTTAAAATGCTTCAGACATTATCTGGAATGCTACAAGAAGTGTGTGAGAAGCCTGAGCTACTATGTAGCACTGAGTAGGCATAATGGTGTACACAGAGACGTGCATGGGTCGCGGTTCTTCGGGGGCGCTTGGCGCCCCCACGCCGCGACGCTGAAATAAAAGGTGTGTTAGGTGGAGAAACGCGCTTTCCCACTGAATATCCGCAAAACACTCGAGAAGTTAAAATTTGAATAGTTGGATAGTTGAAGTTTCAATTATTCAATAATTGAATACTTGAACAGTTCAATAGTTGAAATTTCAACTATTCAATAATTGAATACTTGAATACTTGAATTCAAGTTTCAAGTATTACATGTATGATTTGATTGAACTGATGCCGAGATAGTTCATTTTTTATCTTAGTACTATTTATAGCCCACATTGTATGTTATACACTATAAAGGAAAAATTAAAATGTTCATAACTTTTGAAAGAAAGTGATAGAAACCCAAATCCTTCATGCGGTTTTACTAGAACAGTGAACAGTAGCTATAGGCAAAAAATCATCGAAATCGAAGGGAGATATCTGAAAAGTTTTCTTCGTAAATTGAGGTATAAACTAATTAGAAATACAAAGAATTATTCTTAATTTTTTGAATCTCAAGTTTCATATTTATTTTTATTGGATATTTTAAAACTTACATTTTGTATTGAATTAGTAATATGACTATATTATAATTAATGGAAAGTGATTAAAAAAAATGTAGATTTGTTGAGGGTGTGGGTGTCGATGACAAGGAGATCATCACCCTCACATCCACATCCACACCCACACCTACACACTTAATCTTTGAGGAAAAATTTTTTTTTACTTCTCAGGTTAGAATAATAAATAGCATCTTTAACAAACAAGATCAACATCATCTTTTTCATCGACGTAGACCCGTGAATAATATTCTTTTAACTAGCATTCTTATTGGAAAACGAATAAGATACTGTATCGATAATGCATACTAGTTGTTGCGTCTATCGCACACAAACTTTCGCAGAGGAGCCAATAGCGAGCATGGAACAAGTCAACAGATGATAGGTAACTATTAGTAGTCTTAGGATTGCACAGATAGCTTGTTTAATAATTGTAACATGTAATAATCAACTGATTCATATGATGAAGTATAAAATCAATACTTAAAATTTTTTTAAGACATCAAATCATGCTATCCTATTGACACTGTCACAGTTAAAAACACAGACTGATTTCTATCGTAGTTTAAACCAGCAGATAAATGATATTGCTCAGAAAATTATGAAATTAAGTTGCAATATATGCCGGATACAAATAGCTGTGAAAAGATCATCGAGTAGATGTATAGAGCATATCAAAATCGTATTTCGAAGGAGGTTTTTTGTGCTCGAAAGCAGATCTCGAGTGATTGAAATATGCCTGAGAAATCGGTAGTATTCTTTGGATAGGTATTGTCTTCCTGAGTACTTGACACTTCGATGAGTGCTAAAGTGTCAAAATGTATTCGAGGAATCGAAAATGATTGTTCAATAGGAAAGAATTCCAACGGCTCGAAATTCGATGGGCGTCGAAGGGATTGAAATCAGAACCGAAAGAACAAGAAAAAATATATATTTCAAACTTTCAAGCACTCACTGCATGCATTGTACACTTTTTAAAGGCTGCTTGAGAAGTGCTAGAAGTAATATTCAATTTCTTTTGACGAATTCAATGTATGAAACTTATATGTAATACATATTGATTATTGAAACCGTAAGAAAAAACATCTATGACCTTGTGGAAATACCAAAGTGAACAAAAAACAAAGAATAATAACATTTTTTTTGTGAAGTTGTTTCATACATCGTGTAATTGAAATTGAATGTAAATTTAGGTATTCAGTTATAAAACAAAAAAAAAATCATTTTTCATCATTTTTAATAAACTTACTACAATAATGATAGATCATGTACATATGTCAAGAAAAGAAGATAATTATTATTCCGCATCATCTTATTCAAAGTCAGTCAATCATAGTATTTTGGATCACACACTATTAAACCAATCACATGTTATAAAACGGTTTCATTCTCGATCACACAAGCATAAAGTAATTTCTCGTGTCTTTCAATATTGAATACTTCCTATTATTGATTATTCTGTTTAGTTACATAATTTATTAGAAAGACACAAACGATCTAATGCTGTCATTCATGTGACTATTAGACTATTGAGCACTGGTCATTTAACAGAGAATAAGACCATCAATCGTCATCGTAACCAATCTTTGGTAAAATTCACAATCATGGCGTTGGTTTTTATGTCTATTCTTTTTTAGATAGATCGGATCTCAACTGTACGAAATATTCCACACCAAGAATCGGACTCGCGTGAATTATCAGTTATTCAAAATATATTCGAAAATTCTAACAGTGCATTACGTTCTGTCAGTGTCACTCATATTCGTCGATATCATCATTCGGCATCGCAGGTAGAGAATATATTTCGAGATCAGTGACAATGTTATAATTGTTATCACTTCATACCTATCTAATCCTAGTCAGGATTTTCTAAAATGCAAATATTTTTTTAATGAAAATATTGCTTCTAAGAACAGTAGCAATTATTCAATCACTCTATTTTTCTTTTGATAGAAATCAGAAAAACAAAACAATCAAGAAATGGTATCAAACTCTCAAACTCATCTATCGAAGTCATTCAAAATGACTCACCATGACGTTAGTCTTTCAAAAATTCTTTGAAAAATAACACATTTAATTCTATACAATACAAAATTTTTAGGATGAAGCAAGTAATGATCAGCGTCATCAGAAAGTAAGATGAATGACTATATTATTATTTATTTTTACAATATTATCTCTTCAATTGAAGCATACAAAAGATATCCGATCAGATGAAACAGGTACGATCGAAGATTATCATCGAATTTCGAAAAAACATCAAAAGAAAATGTAAATATTCATTTTTTCTTTGTTATAGATCATGTTCAATATTAAACATTTATTATAGATGTTCGCGTCGATGTATTATTGCTTCTATACTTATTGCTTTGATAATTAGCATAATCTTGGCTGTGATTCTACCGATTATATTAATCAAATCCAAAACTGTAACAACACTCAGTAAGACAAACCAATTGTTTCTCTTGAATTCTATTCATAATATTATCC
Source organism: Rotaria sordida (assembly GCA_905250125.1). Classification (NCBI taxonomy): domain Eukaryota; kingdom Metazoa; phylum Rotifera; class Eurotatoria; order Philodinida; family Philodinidae; genus Rotaria; species Rotaria sordida. The sequence continues at coordinate 74,969 of CAJNOL010000848.1, forward strand.
TTGATTGTACTTGCAGATATTGTACCCACATTACGTTGGAATACAACAGGAATCACTTTATTCGGCCTATCAGGTGTGACAGGTAATGCTAGTGATCAACTCAAGCTACCTAAAGATGCAATATTGGATTCTCCTAATATACTCTATATTGCTGATTCTGGAAACCATCGTATTCAAAAATACGTAATAGGTGATCTGACTGGCACGACATTGGCGGGACAAACAAGTGGAATAGGAGGCTCATCAGCAAGCCATTTGAATTCTCCTTCATCTGTTCTCATCGATTCCAATGGTGGACTTTATGTAGCAGATACGAACAATCATCGAATTCAATTTTGGTCTAATGGTGCTTCTTCAGGAATAACAATTGTTGGAAATGGAACAAGTAAGATAACGAAAATTAATGATAAATATGTCTCTTTATGTTAATCTGCTACAGATAAAACTACGTTTTCCAATTGAACAAAACTGTTCATTGTTTTTAGTAAAAAGATTATTACTATTATATTTACATAAACAGAATTTTTTTATGGAAAAAAAATTATTCTTTGTTAATTAGAAATTTATTTTTGTTTGTTTAGATGGTTTTTTCAACATGACCAATCAATTATCCCAACCATACGGTATTTACCGTGATTTAAACTCAGATATACTTTACATTCCTGATTATGGTAATGCTCGTGTAATGTCCTATGCATCTGGTGCTTCCTCGGGTATCGTCGTTGCAGGAGGAAAAGGGTCAGGAAGAAACAATACACAATTATACAGTCCTATTCGTGTGTACTTTGATTCATTGTCGAATAGTCTTGTTATTGCCAACCATAACGCTCATAATATTGTTCGTTGGGTTTTGGGTGATAGTAGTTGGACGATACTTGCTGGTAATCTCAATGGAACTTTGGGTAACAGTTCAACGGAACTTAGATTTCCATCAGACGTCACATTCGATCCAATGGGTAATATGTACGTTGCTGATAAGGATAATTATCGCATACAACTATTCATGGCTGGTCAATCAGAAGGCAAAACTATTGCCGGTGTTACAAGAATCAGTGGTAATACCTCCACTCTGCTCTTTCAACCTTGGTCAGTAAAACTTGACAACCAACTAAATTTGTATGTAGCAGATTCTCGAAATCATAGAATACAGAAGTTTCTTCGCTATTAAAGAAAAATTCTATAAAACTAAAAAACAATATGTCTATTATGAATGTATTTCTTATTTTTTATTTGTTCATGTTTTTTCTAATTATCTTTTCCATTGAATAAATATACATGCCAACTAATTATACAATAGCAGTTCAAACTAGATTTACTTTAGAACGCTAAGCATCCCAAAGCTATCGACAACTGATGTAAAATTCAGCCGATCTAAACGTGGTTGAACGTATTGAATCAATAATTACCAACGAAGTTGAAAAAAATGCAATCACGGACAGAAGATAATCTTTATCACGATGAAACGCTGAAAAAAAACATATTTCAGATATTCTGACAAACCCATCATTGACACGCTTTAATTTGATATAAAATTTGTTATTGATACTATTGTAAATCATAGTGCTACGTTTGTAGAATATATAAACAGAGAAGGTATAGAACGAGGCGTTCTTTAATTTCTTGAAAAATGCAATGCTGGTCTAACCAGCAAGGATGTGGTTGGTGTTGGACAAAAGAAGTCGCCAACAGGCACCCACTCTTACATCCCACATCCACACCCTCACCCTATTGTTTACAAATGACCCGCTAGAAAGTATTCCCGACGAGTCAAAAATTATCAGTTCGTGCTCTTTTCGATTATGGGCTTAGAAATCTTGTCTTAACTCTTTATTCAAGAGTAGTAAAATAACCTTTGAAAAATCCAAAAAATTAGTTTGGACCAAAAATTTTTTTATTTTTATTATTACGATTGGAAATTAAAAAGTTAGTATCTTTATTTATATATATTCGTACGAATTTATAAGGTAGGCATCATTTAATAACTATAGGACTTTTAATAAAAATAAATTAATTGAATTTTAAAAAAAAGAAGGGATATTCAGCATATATGGTTTGGTTTTGTTGGTAATTCTAAACAACAATCAATGATTATCTCGGAAAGGATAAAAATAATTTTCTTTTAAAAATAGTGATGGAAGATGTTTATTGCAAACAATTGGTTGATCTAATTCAATCTGTAAAAGTTGTAGTGGTGTACTTTTAACAGCAATTGTTAATGGAGCTCGAGGTTTACATTGACCAAAACGAATATGAATACACGCTTTTAATAATTTTGGTTTAAGTACAACTTCTTGAAATCGAATTTCAACGAACCGAGGACTTGTTGGTTGTAATTGATGTAAATAAACTTTTTGGTTATGATTTTCTTGTTCTTAATATATTGATCTTAAATTCAAATTCAATTCTATTATCGCATCATCTTAGTCAACTAACTAAGATAGAAAAGATGTATTTAATCTCGAAAGTAAGGAAAAAAAATCTTTTTTCTACATGTTTAATTTTTCATTGAATGTTCTGTCGAACTCACATATATTTTCGAAGAAAATAGTGAGTGTAAATTTTAAGGCGAAGTTTTTCGGTACGCCACGCCGCCCTCTCCTTTCCATTACAGACCTTAGTAAATTTCCCAAAAAAAGAAAAAAATTCTGTTTAAAATGCAGAAATAAAACAACTATAGTCTACGAGAATTTTCATATTATGTATTTTGTATGAGTTTAATGAAGCTAAAGAATTTATGTGAGCTTCACATTTCAGCCCCAAATGAACTGCGCTAATAAACTTTTTTTGGTAGTTCATCTTGATGATTTTCTTCTTATATGTTCTCGACATGATGCTTTATTGTAAAATTCAAATGAAAAGAGACCACTTGGATCGGTCTTTTTGGGCGTTGTTCAATAAATTATAGGATGCGGATGTGGATGTGGCTTAAGAGAAGACCCGCACCAACGCTCACACCCATACTTGCACCCTTAAGATTGTTATGAGACATTGTCACCTATATTACCTTTAGATCTCTTGTATGATATGAAATGTGTACTATTATCTTTCTATCTGTTACTCATAATTTCTGATGAATATTTGCTATAAAACTTTACCTTGATACTATTATATATAGATCACAAAATAGAAGTAAACAATTGTGACATTATCCATCATACATATATTTCACATGAATCATAGCAAAACAAGAGGCGGCACAAATATACAGCTTACATAAATTGATTAACACAAATTTCATTTGAAAAACAATTACTGAGAAGATGTTTTTAAAGCTCAAAGAGCAACAAACCTGCAAATTGCTAGTGAAATTCCCCCTAAATATGTCCGTGGTGGGCATAGGTGTTGGTATGATTTTTTTCGTTCAACTACACGCTCACCCACATCCATAAAATTGTTATTGTATTTTTTTTCGAGAATTTTTCGCAGCAGAATTAAAATACAAGTACTTCCTTACTTTAATAATGTCCTCACTTTCACACAGTCTTGTGAGCTGAATTAAGCATACCGAATAGTACGCGAGCACTATTTTTAAAGTGAACTAAGATCGAAATTCCAAGTTGTCTATAACATAAATGTATACAAGTTAACAATGAGAGTAAATTTTAATGACCACTATGGAATAACATCAAATCAAAATGAAACTCATATTTTGTCAAAATAAAATCAAATTTAATTCATTAATATTAGAAAACTATTATGAATACAACTTTATTCTGAATAAAACTCGATCTTTCATTCAAATGAAGTTTTCGTGAAAACTGATATTTTAGAAAGACAAAGAAAAGGATGTGCGTGTGGATGTGCGTATAGTTGAAGGCAATACACACACCCACCCATACCCACCCACACCTTACACCCACACCCACCCACACCTACACTCATCCACACCCACACCCACAAGTATTTCTACTATCTTATTTGAGTATTGCTTTATTACTTTTATATTGCTATTACTTACTACTGATAATAAGGAATAACTTTTATTATTTCTATTACTTATTAATTTATTATTATGTTGCTATATTACTGTTATTATTACAATATTTGACAGTGTGGATGTGAGTGTACGTGTGAATGATGATGTGTGTGCAGATTTTGGGTGTGGGTCTGGGCGTAGATAAAAAATGATATCCACACCCACACCCACGCCCTCACATCAAAACTCGCACCAGCATTCATACTCACATCCATCATGAACACGCTAACCATGACACCCATATGCATTTAATCACATTCATACTCACATCTTTGTTGGATATTTCTCAAAATTATTTAATTTCCAAAATTTATGAAATTTCCAATATTTCTCAAAACTTTTGATTCATCTGCTATGTAATTATCGAGCTAATGGAAATTTCGCAACTTTCAGTAATTTCCTTTTTCGAAAATCTGAACATACCTCTTCTCACCACTACACCCTATTAAATGATAATTGAAATGATAAAGAAGATTTGATCCGAATATTTTGTAATGAATAATGGAAAAGTAATCTTCAACTACTTAATGTCAAGTTGCCACAGCCTGTTTACATATAGAAAACAGAAAATTATGCATCGAGTAATCATTAAAAAAAACGTGTCATGCGTGCAATATTCATCATTGACGATAGAAAGGAAAGGTAAGTTGGAGGTTTTTTCTTATTAATGATTGTTTCTTTTCAAAACATGAGTCAAAGGAAAAAAACATAGTCATGATTGTATCAAATTATTCATAGATTTTGTCTATTTATTCTAGTAGAATTTGCATATTTTACAAACAAAATATACCAACATTCCTCATACTTGTACAACTGAAGTGCGATATCATCGAAGACTCAATTTTATCAACTCAGAAAGTAATCGAAAAGGCAATGACAGATAGTCTCTAAAAAACACGTAAGTAGTAGAAGGCTCTTCTGACTTTGCGTGTTTTGCTTGTCGATAGCGGTATTTCTTAATGTTCCTTTTATAAGAAAAAAAATATAAATAAAATCTTTATATTTGTAAAATAAAGATAAATGAATTCTTTATTTTCAAAAATAAACAAAGTTTTTCTGTGATAGAGAAATAGACAAATATCTATTACAACAACAGAATATGTTAATGCATATTCTTTCATATTACTACCACCACTTTGAGATGTAATATTATTAAAAAAATGGAACTGATACATGAAAAAACAGATGCAAAAAACTTTTCTATACATTTTATTTGTATCTATGATATCACACAGTTTTGAGAGTTACGTGGCAAAAAATTAAAATTAGGCTGTCCTTAAAAAAAAAACTTCTTAATTATTTATTTTATTAATATAAAGATTTTATTTATATTTTATTGTTCATTATAAAAAACCGATGAAAGCAAAAGTAATACTTCTACTTGGAATTGTCATTTGTAAGCAGAACTTATGGTTGAGTTTCCTGATTTTCTCCGGAGGAAAATATTTACACAAGAAATGTTTAACTAAATTCTACTTTCTAGAAAATCGAGTTAGAAAATAAAGTTCAAACATTTTCAGATTATTATTAACCATCAAATGATTTAGTAATTTTGTAGAAAATGCTTGACTTTCAGTAAAGTAGAATTTCAATATCAATTTTCTATAAAAAAATTATTTTTGAACGAATTGAAAAAATTCAACAACAGTTTTTAAATATGTTTGAAAATTATTTTCCAATTTCATAGAAAACCGACATTACTTTTTTGGAAAACGGTTTAAATAATGACGATTACAGAGTTATTGTTTCGTAACATGTATAAGTCGATCGATGGTGTCGAGAATTCATTGTTTTCTTCGGCAGCTGCATCGAATGTATACTAAACAGTCCATTGTTCAGTAACGCAAACTAACCAAAAATTATTTTTTATTGATCGTGAGAGATAGCATAAATATAATTTTTCTTTCTGACAATATTTCTAATATTTCTTATTTTTAAAACTTTTCCTAATCTATTCGCTGTCTTTCATATATCATCCTTGGGTACGAAATTGATTGTTCACATTGGGTGGGTGTGGGATGAGGGTGTGGGTGTGAATGCGGGTGTAGGTGGGGTGTGGCTGTGGCTGTGGGTGTGGAGTGTGGGTGTGGGTGTGGATGCGGGTGTAGGTGGGGTGTG
>CAJNOL010000848.1:81072-98954 GCA_905250125.1 Rotaria sordida
AGGTGGGGTGTGGCTGTGAGTGTGGAGTGTGGGTGCGGGTGTGGATGTGCGGGTGTAGGTATTAATATTCTCTTCACCCACACCCACCCACCCATACCCACCCACACCCACACCCACACCCACCACACGCACACCCACGCCACACCCACACCCACTACACGCATACCCACCCCACACCAACCCAACCACCCATCCCACACTAGAGCCCGTCGGGTAGGACCCGGACCCGTACCCGACCCGGACCCGCTCGGGTACGGGTCCGGGTTCGGGTCTAAAAGTTTCGTTTTGGCCGGGTCCGGGTCGGGTTCCGGGTCTGAAACTTTTTTGTGACTGGGTTCGGGTCGGGTCCAGATCTGAAGAAAACTTTGATGCATACAATGTATTGTGAATGTTTTCAAAATTTTGTTCGTTTCACGAAGAAAAGAAATTAAGTGTATTTAGAAAATATACAAAAAAGCAACCAAAGACTTTTTGAATATATTATCGAAACTGATTTATCATCGTGCTTAATTCCAAAAAATTTAAGCGACCGGGTCCGGGTCGGATCCGGGTTCAACATTTTTTAAACAAGCGGGTCCGGGTCGTGTCCGAGTCCAACCTTTTTTTAAACAAACGGGTCCGGTTCCGGGTACGAATATAGCAAATTGTAAACGGGTCCGGGTTCGGGTCCAAAAATCTTGGACCCGACGGGGTCTACCCCACACCCACACCCGCCCACCCATACCCACCCACACCCACCACACGCACACCCACCCACCCGTACCCACCCACACCCACACCCTCTCGAAAGAATAGCCCAGCCTATATGTATACTATACGAAGAACGAAAAACATTCAATGATCGTGATGTATACACTGTAAAAAAAATTCGTAGAATAATAAACCCTAGCACTTTAGGAAAATCTTTCTAAACCCTTAAATGGTTTATGCTGATGTGTTAAACCCTTAAAGGGTTTTTGTGCGAAAGGGTTTCCGAGAAAAAGGGTATTTACAAATAAAAAGGGTTTGTGACTAGTGAAAAAGGGTTTATTGTTCTGCCCTTTCATGAAAAGGGTTCATTATTCTACGGCCAAGAGTTTATTGTTCTACTTTTTATAAAAAGGGTTTATTATTCTACGGCTAAGGGTTTATTGTTCTACTCTTTCAGGAAAAGGATTTATTGTTCTACTCTTTCAGGAAAAGGGTTCATTATTCTACGGCCAAGGGTTTATTGTTCTACCTTTCCATAGAAAGGGTGTATATCCTAGAGTGAAATGCTAGGGTCTAAAAAGCGTAATTCACCTGTGTCTGTCTGTGACAAGGGCTTGGCACAAATGGTCATTTCCATGGTACAGATGATTATTTTTTTGGCAGAAATGACCATTTTTGGGTGTGGGAATTGGTGTAGGTATTGGTCTCTTCCTCACTCATACTCACACCCACATCCCGATGTCGAAATCTTGCGACTTCCAGTAAAGCATTGTATACTCAATCCCACAGAGCTTATACATGGGCCCAACTCAAGTCACACGTGCGCAACAGGTATGTTAATTTTCATCTTTCCAAGGTTGAAGATAGTGCGCTCGATTTTATTGCTGCCCTTGATGAAGACTTAGCACAAAGCTTCATCGAGCATGCATACAATTTCCAGAACATTTTTAAAACAGCCGATGTAGAGGTGTAAGCCGCCGAGCTGAACCGACACCGTCATGGAATCGTAGATAATTTTAAGAATTTTTTAGCCGCCGCCGCTATGAAAAAGTTAGTTCAGCCAGTGCGCCACCACCACGAACGAAAATTTTTGATAATAGTATGAAGCACCACCGCCGTTGACATCGATACATATGTGATGGGTCATTTTTTCCACTTTTAGGAGCGAAAACGTTTTCTTTCTGGTTGTCAAAGCCGTCGCCGGTGCAGAAAAACATAAGCTGTAGCAGCTGCCGCCACTGTGGGAAAAAATAATTTATAGTTAAAGCCACCGCCGCCGACGTAGAAAACATAAAACCTAGTAAGCGCCGCCGCTATGAACAAAAAATTTGACCATTAAAAACGCTACCGCTCTTTGATCCTCGGCTTACACCTCTAAGCGGGTGTCATTGTGAAAAACAATATTGAGTCACAATTGATTGAAACTGATAAAAAAGAAGATTCAGCAACAACGGATGGCAATGAGTGTGATATTTCTAAGTGACAATTTGTATGCGTCCCTCTTCTATACCATTTGCACTTGTGACAACTTCTCTGATGCATACGTATGTCATTGTGATCAAGTAGACAAACAAAATAAACATTAACGAGTAAAAAATGAATGTTTCTCTTGAATCGATTAGTAAAGATCGGCAGAAATAGACATACACGAGGTGATATGAAGAAATCAAAGATCTTCAATCATCTAACTAATAATGTTACAATAATCAGTAGATTCCATTACCTCTATGGATGAGAGGTCTAAGGCAAAAAACTTTGAAGATTTAGCATCATTCGATTTCATTAGATTTTTTCTTTTATCTCAGAGACACATAACGGAAGTGTGAAACTTTCAGCGTTAATAGAGCAGATGCTCGGCTACAATCTGGCTAAATTGAAATTAATAATCTATGTAATAAAAAGAGCCAGTCAGAGTTTTATAAAAAATTACTTGCACAACTTCTATAAAACTTTTAAAATTCATTGACTCTCAGCTGTACAGGTACCCTCACCCACCCTTTATCTAACAGTGAAAGCCGCGATTCGATAGCTATCAGAGTTGCAAAGTTATTAAATAAACAACCGAATATACTTTATTTTGAAATGCATAATAATTTCCACAACAAGATGAATTGTAAGTATTATTTACATTAATAGTTTTTCCTTTTCCATTCAGGTCAGTCTCGAAAACAAGATAAAACGTAGTTTTCATATACATAAAAACACCATAATGAACTTAATTATTTTTATAAACTCGTCTTTCTTGGCTAAGTTAATCTTGACAACGAAATGAAATGTAACCAACATTTATACATACGTATATATATTAGTTCACAATTAAATGTAACTATTATTTATATAAATCTTTTTTTTGCCATTCAGATCAATCGCAACAACGAAATGAAAAGTAAGTATTATTTTCTTATAAATGTTTCTTTTTGATTTAGGTTAACATGAAGTTGAAAATAAAATGTAAGTATTATTTACATTAATAATTATCTTTTTCTGTTTAGATTCATTGTAACAAGAAATGAAAAGTAAGTATTATTTACTTATATATATATATATTAATTTTATTTAGTTCAGTATAAAATTCAAAATAATATGTATGTGAGTATTATTTTAAAAAAATCTTCTTTTTTATTTTGACCAATCACAATAACGAAATCAAAAGTAAGTATTATATACTTATATATATTTTTTTTAAATTCCATTTGGCTCAATATGAAATTTAAAATAATATGTAAGTGTTATTTAAAAAAAAACTTCTTTTTAATTTAGACCAATCGCAACAACGGAGTCAAAAGTAAGTATTATTTTCTTATCTGTTTCTTTTTGATTTAGATTAATATGGGGTTCAAAAATAAAATGTAAGTATTATTTACATTAATAATTATCTTTTTCTGTTTAGATCCATTGCAACAAGAAATCAAATGTAAGTATTATTTACTTATATAAATGTTTTTTTATTTTATTTAGTTCAATATGAAATTCAAAATAATATGTAAGTATTATTTTAAAAAAATCTTCTTTTTGATTTAGATCAATCACAACAAAGGAATCAAATGTAAGTATTATTTTCTTGTATATATTTCTTTTTGATTTAGGTTAATACGAAGTTGAAAATTAAATGTAAGTATTATTTATATTAATTGTTATCTTTTTCTATTTAGGTCCATTGGAACAAGAAAATCCAAATTAAGTATTTATTTATATGTATGTATTTGTTTTTTTTTATTTAGCACGATATGAAGTTTAAAATAAAATGTAAGTATTATTTACTTATATATATAGTTTTTTAATCTTATTTCGTTCAATATGAAATCCAAAATAATATGTAAGTATTATTTTAAAAAAATCTTTTTTATTTAGACCAATCGCAACAACGAAATCAAAAGTAAGTATCATTTTCTTATATATGTTTCTTTTTGATTTAGGTTAATCTGGAGTTGAAAATAAAATGTAAGTATTATTTATATTAATTATTATCTTTTTCTATTTAGGTCCATTGGAACAAGGAAATGCAAAGTAAGTAATTATTTCTATGCATATATTTGTTTTTCTTTATTTAGTGCAATATGAAGTTCAAAATAATACGTAACTATTATTTATAGTACTTTATTTTTTTATTTAGGTCCATCGCGACAAACGTAATCATGAGTAACGCTGTGGACTAATTTTAAGGCACACCGATTCAACCTGTCAACCTTTTCCCTCGCATAACAACAAAGAACTTTAGGAAACAGCGATGTCACGGCTCACAACTGTACATGTTCTTCTAAGGAAAAAACAAATTCTAAGTGGTTCGAATGATACTCCATGGAAAAGTTTAGATTGCCAAATGAGATTTTTTTGTCTATTTGCCAATCTAGACTTTTCCGTGGAGTGTCATTCGAACCACTTAGAATTTGTTTTTTTCTTAGAAGAACATGTACAGTTGTGAGCCGTGGCATTGCTGTTTCATAAAGTTCTTCGTTGTTATGCGAGGGGAAAGGGTAACAGGTTGAAATGGTGTGCCTCAAAATTAGTCTCGAGGGCGGGTGTTTTATACACTCTTTCCGAAACCCTTGCACGGGTATATGAGCATTTTCTAAATCCTATACGAAACATTTCGGTCGGTTTATGTCTGTTTCCTAAACCCTTGGATAAACCCTAAATGGGTTTATGAGCATTTTCCTAAACCCTTATATGGGTTTACGAGCATTTTCCTAAACCCTTGGTTAAACCCCTACATAGGTTTATGAGCGTTTCCTAAACCCTTATATGGGTTTATGAGTATGTCCTAAACCCTTGGCTAAACCCCTACATGGGTTTATGAGCGTTTCCTAAACCCTTTGCTCAATCCCATCAGTACTTAGTCATCATCATAAACCATTTTTGAGGATTTATGTTAGGGTTTATTGATTTCCTAAACCCCTTCATATACCCTTAGTAAGGGTATATCAAAGGGTTTATGATTTTCCTAAACCCTTAAAAGGGTTGTTGAAAGTGCAACGTATAATAAACCCTTAAAGGGTTTAGGAACTTCCTAAACCCTTTCCTAAACCCTTTGAAAGGGTATATGAAAGGGTTTATGAATTTTCTAAACCCTTTATTAAATCCTTAAAAAGGGTTTAGGAAAATTTTACATACGGTAAAAAGGGTTTTTTATACGTTGCACTTTCATCAACCCTTTTTGGGTTTATTATTCTACGAATTTTTTTTACAGTGTATATCACTATGTAATAGTGCCAATATAATTGTACAATATCAGTTGGTTCCATCATAAAGATAGCCTATACAGAATTTACTTTTGCAGTTTTTGTGCAAAAGTAAATTCTGTCATTTTCGATAGTCTTTCTTGGCTGAGATTGTCAATTACAAAACATTTTCGCTGCTATTAAAATAAAAAGTTTTAGAAAACAACAAGTTCATCATCGAATTAAACATGTATACATTCCACTGAGAATGTTTTCAGAATAACTAATAGAAGCTTTTATTCCATATCACTTATAAAGCAAACAACTTCGAGCGTTTCAAACTGATGTTAAGCACAATCATCGTAAGAAAGCTCTACTATGAATTCATAAAGTTCAAGACAGTATATCCACAGCCTAGATAAAGACACCAATCAAAGATATTCGCCGAAAACAACTCTGTCCCTATAACATACATGGGCATACTCGTACTTTGCGTACTCGATCTCAAATGATTCTCTTTCTCAGAAACATTGGAGAGTGTGTTTTCCCAATCATTTTATAATAGAGAATTGAATTTGAGAGCATCACACGATCTGGATTTTTCGACCTTGCTTAAGGGTCATTGTCAGGTATCTTTACAATCTATTAGTACATAGTAATCTAGATTACTCGAAATACTGAAGTGACTTAAGACTAAATCATAGTGAGACATTCGAATAAATTGTGGTTACTTTTGCTGTGGGAAGTAATATCATGTCTGTCAGTGGTAATAATCTCGGGTCTTCTCTCATTGCTTGTCATATTGATTGCGAACTCTCGCCTCTCTGATAAGTGTTTAAGGTGTGGATGTGAATGTGGATTTGTCTCTGTTGTATTAATTCACATCCACACCCACACCCACACCTTCTAGAGCAGCAGCTCTACCGAGATTTGTTTTTTTGGGATTTTTTAATAGATCTTCATAGATTTTGAAATAAATTCCGCATAATTTCTGTAGATGAGAGCTGAGTGAAGGTGAAGGCGAAGGCTTACTGAGGGGTGAGCGTAGGGGCAAGGGCAAGGATGAATATGCGCTGAAATACTGATGCAGCTAATAAGTCCCAATAAATCCTCAGTTAATAAATAGATCCTCTATAAAAAATAAATCCTGGTAGCTCCTCAGAATGAGAGTAAAGTGAGACCAAGAATGAGTGTCAGACTAACGGTGTAAATGAGGTGCAGATAAGGGTGTGAATGAGGGTAAGGAGGTGAGAGTGAGTGCTGACAAGGCGAAGGGGAAAAGTCTCAAATGCCGGGCTGCATTGTCCGAAGCTCAACTATCGGGATGCTCAAATGTCTGGGGCTCAAATGTCGGGGGCGTATGTGTCGGGAGGCTCGACTATCGGTGTACAATATTAGGACAATTCGGAACCTATCATTACACATTTCTCTCCCAACAAAATTAACTGTTGCCTCTTGCCCTCTCACATACATCACCAACAAGAGCTAAAGTAAATCAAAATTCATTTTCTTTCGATTCTACTCTGCAATTGGTTTTTTCCCTGTGCCCTTGTTTGTGCCCTCTCTTCAGACTACACGCAACTCTCGCACAAGTTATGTAAATTTCTCTGAAAAAAAGAGAATTTTGACCCTTCCCATCCCATTTACGTCGCCAATAAGAGCGAAAGTAATTCGAAATTCATTTTGTTTCATTTCTGCTTTCTAATCGTTTTTTTCTCTGTGTATTTGTTTGTGCACACCCCTCAAATCCGACGCAACCCGTGTACAAGTGGTGTGCATTTGTCGCATATATATAGAAGCTCTGAATTTCATTTGATCTTCACTGCGACAGAACGCTGAGCACTATTTAACATTCATTACTCTTTCCATTTATTGGATGTACGATGTTCCAGCGAGTTGTTTGTGGAACTGAGCCTGGAGCACAGACTGTATTTCACAAACAAGTCGTATTTACTCCATGTAAGTCAAAGATTAGAGCTTATGGCGAAAAAGAGTCGTAGCTTGTTTTCGAATGGTTTTCGTTGAATTGCAAGTTCAGGTATGGATGTGTGTTATCGAAGAGAATTAGTTCATATAAAATCGCCAAAACTGAAGCGATATCCGAGCGGTTTTATGTTGAATCTTTGTCAGATGAGAGTTGTTTTGCGCAGTTTTGTAGGCTATCACGTACCCACACAGTTTCCACTTTGATAGAGACTGGTCATGATATCAAAGATAGGTTTCGATGTTCTTTACATTATACTGCTATCATTTTTCTGTACTGTTCTTTATATGAAGTACTTTAAATTACGCTGTAAATATCACTTTTCTATTTCAGATTTCTTGCTCATATCGGAAGTGAACTTTTAAATATTCATTTTAATTTACACGTTACGAGTCACCTGACAACTGAAAAACAGAGAAGATCAATTGAACGATTTGGTAACTTGCATATTTTTCAAGTGGGTTCTCATTTAACACTAGTACGTGTGGTAACTATTTTGCGACAAAGAATTGTAAATTACATGAAATGGCATATTAGTTATGCTTTTAAGCAGCGCTCTAGTGATATAGAAATAGGTATTCATAGAAATATAAGCGTAGCGAACATAACTAATTCATTTATTTCGTAAATCCAGTGGTCTGTGGTTCTTTTTTGCGTTATATTCAAATATGTAGGCTAACGAACTTTTTTTAGGCAGGAAAAGAAAGCAATACAACGAAAATACTTTACTGACAAAAGATTGTCACAAAAAGTTAGTTACAAAGCAACGGTCATTATTCTTTAAGACCGTAATAGTCCGTTAGCGTCAAAACCGAAACTTGAATGCAACTGAATAAAGCTCTTCTGAAACTTTCAAGTTTCAACTTACAAATATGCTTAGAACTTTTTCGATGTTTGTGACCCTGAAAGGTTAGCAATACCAAATCTTGATGATCATTGAAGGCTTATGGATACTCCGATAGGGCAGCTATTGAAGACCTATGAATACCTTCGTAGCATAGACCCTAAGAATCTATGGGTATCCACACAGAGTAGTCTCTGAGCACCTATGGATACCCTTACAGAGCCGTAGAAATTCGCCTCGGGTAACGTAAGGTAATCCTTAGAAGATATGTGTGAGATCTCTATATAGCCGTTTAAAGGTTAGAAATAAGACCGTGTACTTGGTATAGAGATGGAACCGGTCTGGATTTCTCGTCACCGATATCGATCTAAAAAGATCAGACCAAACTGAATCGGTCGGTCGACCTGTCTACTAGTAATCAATCGGTCTACCGATAACCGACTAGTCTGTTTCGAATTAGAAATACCTGTTTCTGTCGGTCTTGCTGCACCACTTCAGTCAATTTTTTCTTGATCAATCGGGCAAATGTAGAAGGAGAGTTATTCTCTTTGTACAGGTTGATTTTATTATTATTTTGTTCGGACATCGTTTTTTCTTACATTCAGTCAAAACCGTCTCCCCACACTTGACTGACACTATACAAAAGACGAGCGATAATCTTCTATTAATCTGCCTTAATCATCTATCTTCTTTGAACTTTTGAGGTTTTCGAAGACTCAAAATTGGATTGACTCCATATCGTACTCTTGGTCTGACGAAATTCTGTCATCCTATACATTCTTCTCTTGACTTTGCAGAATTGGGCATCGTAGAGTAACATATCTTTTACTATGAAAAACCTAACCGAAAAGGCGATAAACCTTTATCAGTTGCATAGAGTACTCTTTCTTTACAAATAGTTTACAAATAAAATAATAAACGCTGTCACGTGTAGCAAGAAACGGTTTGATTAATGGTTAAAATCTAAATACCCTAAAAGATCGGTGAAGCTTGCTTAAAAAGGTCACTTCTCAAGATAAAAACTTCGTGCAGGTCTCATAAACCGACTGGATAGTAAACCTTTGGTGTAATAAACGAAAAAATGGTTTAAGCCTTTGGAATAAATATTTCAACGATATTTGATCGATTTCTGGAATCTTTAGAGTTTATCACGCTACCTTTGTTAGAGTGTAGAGGACGAGGGCAGATACGTGTGTGTCGAACACCCTTGAAAGTATAAAAGAATGTTGTTTTTTAGCTCTCCTTAGTCAATCAGTTTACTTAATTTTTTCAGATCAACCATGAGCGGTCATAGAGATCCTGCAACCAGAAAATTGGCCCTAGTCATTGGTAATGGCAATTACGAAAGCAATGAACCTCTAAGATGTGCAACCAATGATGCCAACGATATGCGTACGGCATTGGAATCAATTGGATTCAATGTCAGAAAATATGACAATCTGAAGTACAATGACATGCAAACGGTTGCTAACGATTTTATTGCAAGGACTCGAAACGGTGATGTTGTTCTGTTCTATTTTGCCGGACATGGCTATGAATACCATGTAAGTGGAAGTTGCCATTTAAGCCACGTTAAGAGTAAAAAATATCAGCAGAAGATTTGTTTCTGTGCAGCAGCGTAAGATTAACGACATGGATTTGTTTGCTTTTCTCATAAGCTAAAAATGATAGACATCTGATTCAAATATCATTATGGTGATCTCTTAATGCTCATTTGTGAAACACCTCAAATGATAAACTCCGACTTTTTTCGTTCGGATGCCGATCGATAGTGTATATAGAAATGTGAAAAAGTCCAAAAGAGTTGGATTCCATTGCGATCTTTTCCGGAATTACGACCGTTTTTTACAATTTTTTCTTTGAGCCAAAAACATGATTAGTCGAATAAAAATCTATGAGGTAGTCCCTTTTCGTCCCACTTTTTTTTTTACGGACATCGGTCTTAGTAGTCCGTAACGGTACCCAGTTTCTCTAATAAAGTCAGGATGTCCATAATCCAACAAGCGACAGTGCAGAATTAAAAACACCGGATGACTGGACAAAAAATGACCGATGTTCGGAATGTAAAAACACATGATATTCGGAACATAAAATGTCAGATGACCAGAACAAAAAATGGTTGATGTTCACAATGAAAAAATACATGATGTGCGGAAGAGAAACGAAGCGATGTTCATTATAACATTGTTTGTTTTTTTTACACCCATACTTTCTTTTTTCAAGAACAATGACAGCTTAAGATCTTTATGTGAATCAATAAACCATTTTTCAGTATGTTGCGTGAGTCATCATCTTAGCCAATCATGATCAAGATGTTAATCTTAATACAGCAAAAGAAGTTTTAACTTTAATACTCATTTTCAACATCTACCTGTAAGTGTAAGATCTGTTGATCACTACTAAACTTTATATCATTTTAATACACTAACGGTAGAACAAGAGGTCGCTACACTAAACGACGTAACATATATTATACGAACAAGTTATGTTAAGAAACAGCCACCAAGATTTATTCCAAACATCAGTCATTTTTTGTTCCGGCCATCCGGGAAAATGGAATTATGATCAAAAGCCTATTCCGGCAATCCGGTTATGTAACCGGATGCTCGGAAGAGGTGGCACGAAAAAGAACAAACTCAAATCTATCACCTTTGTACGAAAGAAAGTACGCTCAAACTTTCATATAAAGTAATGGTACGTAATTGACTACTTATCTTAAAAACTATAGCCTGCTAGCGTTTTTCTTCTGCTATCTGAAACACCTTGTTTCAAAAATCGCCACAAATGTATTTCTTTTGATACACTCAAGACGTTTGAAGTTGTGCAGTAAGTTCAATATAAAATTTTGAATTGTTTTGAGCGGCAATCAAAACAGTTATACACGGGTAATAAAATACCTTTTACTGTTAAAAACCTAAAAGAAAACAGATCTCTTATTTTCTAGTAGAAAGAAAACGCTAGCAGGCTAAAATTCTTAGGATAAGTAGTCAATTACGCGTTGTTACTTTATGTGAAAGTTTGAGCGTCCTTTCCTTTGTATGAAGTTTATAGATTTATATTCGACTAACCACGTTTTTGACTCGAAGAAAAAACCTTATAAAAACGGTCGTAATTTCTGAAAAGATCGCAATAGAATCCAACTGTTTTGGGCTTTTTTACATCTCTATATACCTTATCGATCGGCATACGTGTGATAAAAAATTGGAATTTATTTCCTTGGCTACTTATCTTGTAAATCAAAGGATTTTACTTTTTCATGGAAGTTTTCCTTTATGCAGCTTCCTCGGATTCGATTCAATTTAATTTAATTGACAAAGGGAAGTGAATGAAAAAGAACTGGTCGATGGATCAATTTTTTGTGACAGCTAAACTGCGACCTAGAGCTCAGTTTATGACAAAAAAACTGAACTTTCTTGTACACCGTTCTTTGAAATTATCAAGAATTTTTTTTAAACTCAAACTTTAGAATAAGAAAACTAGTTAATGTTCTGATAGATAAACAACATCCAACGTAATCAATAATTTAAGTTTATTCAAAAGTTGTCAAACGACACCTCATATAACTTCATAAAAAAAATCAGATATTCAATAAAATCTCTGTAACTGATGGTTGCGATAGCGAAAAGCGATGAAAAAATTTGCCTTTCAATAACGTTTGCGTTACCTCACATTTTTTTTACGAAATAATTCTTTTTATGGAAACCTTGTAGTGATTGGTTGCCGTAGTTTTTAGGCAAGTTTTTTAACGTGTAGTCGCTTATCTGAAATGAGAATATCACGACCTCCATGAAAACGTTGAACTTTTCGCGAAAACCAATGTTTTCTAGAGTTTTTCCTATGGATTCTCGATTTTGTTTCGATTCACTTTATTAAACTTTCAAATTAAGAAGATCACCAATTAAGTTTACTGTGTTTTTGTGTGTAGGGTCGCAATTATATACTTCCACGCGATGACAGATTGGACAATCCTTGTGGTGGTGATTCGCATGCCCTGAATATACAGGGTTTCGTCGACGAAATCTCAAGGCGGAGCCCATTTCTGACATTAGTCCTTCTGGACTGCTGTCGCGCAACAGTAGTGTGCGATGCTCGTGCCCGTGCTCGTAACGGACGGCAAGAATTAAATGATTTGCGGAACATCAACATACCAAGACGTTCCAATTGTGTCATTGCTTTTCCTTGTGCACAGGGAGAGTCATCATGGGAACGTGGAGGTGCAAGAAATAGTATCTGGACAACTTGTCTTCTGCGACATATTACAAAACGAGACTTATCGATTGTAAAAATGTTCTCATGTGTCACTGGCGATGTTAATAGGGAGGCAGCCGATTTACGGCAACAACCCTGGTTAAATTCTAACTTGACCAATCCTCAAATTTATCTTGCCAACAATAATGTTGAAGGTGAGTCTTATTTTTCGATCAGTCTGTGTACAAGGAGACGCAACTCAGTAGCGATACTGTTATAAGGGGAAACATGAATTTCGCCGTAATGACTTTCGCAGTACAGTTTCAAGTGCAGTTTTTTTCACTTTAAAACTAGTTTATTTGCTAACTGACATCATTAATACGCACACACGGCACCACGTGAGGGTGAGAGCGGTGTCTGAAGTAACTGAATACCTTTTCAACTATAGTTGAAAGCTTATGGCGAAAGTTCGTACGGTAAAAATCATGCTAACTGTTATAAGTGCTATTACTTCGGCAAATATGTGCCGAGTTAGACGGTACGTTATTTCATATATGCACATAAAGCTTCTGTCACCCCATCTATCTTATTTTTAGCAAAATCTCAAATTAAATCTAAACAAACTTTATCAGTTGGCTCGTTGAGTTGATCTTTTTACACACGTTCTACTTTCTCATTGAACACTGATAACATAACAAAGATAACCGTAAAAATGTTCTATATCTTACCCTTGTGGAGGAAAAAGCTAAACTGAAAAACTGACGGCATCTCAACTATAACTGAAGAACGCCACTTTCATAAAACAATCAGCAGTTCTATCTAACTTTAAAATAGTGCTTTTAAACAATCCAATGAAATTTTTCGTTCGAAAGTAGAAGTATGCAGGAGATCCTCATACATGTCAAAGTTGGAAGTTGAATTCAACTTTTCAAATGAAACAGTTGAACTTTGCAAGGTTTCAAGTTTTCAACTATTGAAATTTCTTGAAGGCGAAAAGTCGGACGCGAAGGGCAGCGGCGAGATGAGGATGAAGGATCGAACACAGATTGATTAGGCAAGGGTGGAAAGTTTTTTAAAGTTGAATACTTGAACAATTGAAGTTTCAAAGTTGAATACTTGAACAATTGAAGTTTCAAAGTTGAAAAGTTGAGTTCAACTTTCAAGTTTGACGCTATGGGAGATTCTAATCCTATCCTATCCTATCCTATCCTGTCCTATATTATCCTATTTCCTAATGAGAAATAGGATAGAATTATTATAACGAACCCGTAGGTTAGGATAGGATAAGGTTGTTAAGATTTTTTAAGGAATTTATAGTCTAAGACTGAGAGAAGAAAAGATTGTGAAACGCGGATTTTTTAAACAGATTTCCCTTCGAAAAATTTTTCCTTTCGCCTTCAGTGATAGGTTGTCGGTTAGTTAAAAGAGTCTTACCGAATCTTGTTGAAAATTGTGGAAAAATTTTTTGCAGTGGGAAAGGATACAGAATGCGATTCTCTAGGATCGGCTTAAGATACGGACCCGTAGGATAATATTGGTTAAGCATGTGAAAATTTTCGTAGGGTGGGATATAAGATGTGGATTAGTCGCATTCTACGCACCTCTATTCGAAACTAAGCTACAAAATGAGGAGTTTTCCGTTTTTTGAACGCAAATTTAACTTTTGGCAAAACGGCTATTTCAGAATTTGAAATCCTAGTTTTGTCACCTAAACTTCCATATTGACATAACTCGTTCTGATATCGCCAAAAATTCCGCATTGAATTGCAATAATACGTATTTCGCATGTGAAGGTCTCAGACTTTCTAATATGTCGAAAACTTTCAAAGAATATAGGGAAAACATCTGTTTCGCACCGAATTACCAAATCTTATGTTATGTCATTGCCATCTAATTGTGTTTACGGGTGCGTGACTTCTTGTTCGTTCCATCAAAGTATAAAATCCGTTCAAAAACCGTGATTTTTTTATCTTTTTTTTTATCGTGAACAAAGCATTTAGAGATGAGTGAAATGATCTTTGTAGTAATTTTTTGTCATTTGTAGTTAAATATGAAGATGATAGTGACGACAATAATGACGACGATGATGACGACGATGATGATTATGAAGATCGTCCGAGACGACGCAGGTAAATGCGTAGCCAATCGGGCAGTGGACAGTTATTAATTCGAACACCACTTAAAACATTATACATATAGTGAATTGATTTATTCATTAATCATGAAACAATTAACCATGAAATTATATACAATCACGTGACAAACGTTTATTGTTCTCTAATTTTTGTTCTATTCTTTTGAGGGTGGGTGAGACAAATTACCATAAAACTAATAGTTTTTCAAAGTTATTTTCGATAACAGAATTATCAAACAGCTTAAAGTAAAATGAAATGATGATTTCCAAATAAAAATGAAAAAACATCAAGAAAACTCAATTTATAAGAAGATCTATATAAAAATATAGATCCCCACACAATAAATATAGAGAGTGAGACAAATTACCATAAAATTAATAGTTTTTCAAAATTGCTTTTGAATGTCTTCTAGATCTCGTAAAATATTGATTTAGTAGAAATACTTGTTGATGTTATTTATGTTAATTCTTTTCCATGGTGATGTGAAATAAGTTCAAAGAATTACAATTCCAAGAAAGTAGGGGTGAGGGTAAGTTTCATAAGATAATTCCAAACTACTTACGACGATCGTTTAGGCCCTGCTTAAGGGCCATCATCAAATAAATTTGGAATTGAATGTATTCTGCATCAAATATATTTTCTCAAATTCAATAGAAAGTTATACGAGTCAAAGTATAGACTCTCAACAGCATTCTAATGTTGAGCTAATATATTCATAAGTATCGCAGTAATCTTAGAAATGGTGAGTTTCATAAGATATCATAATTTAGAACTCAAGAATTGAAATTCAAAACATCACAGTGGATTATAAGTATCCTATATGAATTTAAGCTATGTGTAGGAATCGTTATCCGTGTCTCTTGAATTGACCGATCTTGTATGTGTACACTACTATGGTGAGAGCGACGTATTGGCTCTATGTTAATGGAATTTTCAAGGATTGTAAAAATAATTCGAAGTCGAAAGGAATAAGCTTACCTGCTTTCAATCACTTTTCTGGTGTTTGACATTCTCCTGGATGAGTGGTTGCCTGATTGTATAGCTGTGCCATAATTATTCACAGTAACTGATTTATTCGAAATATAAGAAAGTTTATTTTAATCTATTCAGTTTTATTTTATGAAATGATCGGCTTATGCCTATATTTATTTTATTCTATTTAGAAGTTTTCAATAGGAAATGCGACACAAAATGTTGAAGGATTATACGTGGAAATATTTGTTTTAGATGAATTGTTCTGTTTTTGTTTCCGTTTTGATGAGTATACTTTTGCTTGACTTTTTTCGTATAAGGTAATTTTGTAATGTTCGATTTGTTATAGGAATAAGTTGAAGATGTATTCGGTTTGCTTCTCATCCTGGGCATTGATAATGTTTTTTCCATCATCTGCGAAATTCTCGCGTAAATTTCGAGATATGTCCACTTTCGTATCGATGTCTAATATACATTAGGCTTTTATTCTATGGTCGTTATGGTAATGCTGGTAGAAATAGAACAGGATCTTTTTGTATTGCTTGTTCTTCGAATTCACGCATTGAAGTTTGATACAGTAGTTGTAGATGTAATTGAGAACAGATGTTTTCATCAAAGTATTTATAGAGAACAGCGGCTTTATGTACTTGAAAGAATCGTTGAAAATGATTTGATATAAAATGTGGCTGATAATTATTTAATAATAGGGATACATGAATTCTTAAACGTTCTCTATGAAAATCATGTAGGTTTGAACAAAGACGTGCTGCACGTACTAAGGCAATATATAGTATATTGCGATGAATACTATGTGGATGATCTGACTTGTATGGTAAGTAATAAGGATCTGCTGTGGGCTTATGATAGATCGATGTTCTTAATTGTCCATTCATATTTGTGATAGTTATATCGAGAAAATTAACAGAATTACTAATAGTTGGATTTATTTTAATATTGACATTGCGATTTTGTGCTTGTTGAAGTACAGCTGTAATTACATCATATGGTTCATTCGTAGTCATAAAAGTATCGTCAATATACCTGAAGAGAGAAAAATAATATTGATAT
The DNA here is from genome assembly GCA_905250125.1 of Rotaria sordida. Lineage (NCBI taxonomy): Eukaryota > Metazoa > Rotifera > Eurotatoria > Philodinida > Philodinidae > Rotaria > Rotaria sordida. The sequence continues at coordinate 97,612 of CAJNOL010000848.1, forward strand.
TGGCAATGTTGCACTAACCTTCCATAGATTTCATGTTTCAAAGTTTGGTGGTTAATTAAGTTTTGTTTCCATTCTAACATATATATGTTATAGTGGCGGCGCCACAGGTGGGCGGAGGTGGGCTGAGCCCACCCTAAAATTCCTTCAGCCCACCCTTAATATTTGTAAGTTGCAGCAAAAGATGGCTTCCAGGGTGAGCTCAATTACAGTGAGCCCACCCACATTTGAGCTAGAGGGGGCTAAGCCCACCCTAGTAAAAACTCCTGGCGCCGCCGCTAATATGTTAGCATATACTTGAGTAAATGCAGAGCCCACAGCTCCACCACGTTTCTGTTCATAGTATTTATTTATATATGCAAAATAATTAGTGTCCAAAATGAGACAAGCTATTTTCATTATCATATCTATATTAAATGGGCCTATCTTGCCATGTTTTGTATATTTTTCTAAAAATCTTAATAATGTATGAATACCACCTTCTCTTGGTATCATTGTTTAAAGATTTTCGATATCCGCCGTAATAAACTTTGTTGTCGATTTGAGATAGCCATCGGCTGTATATTTTTCTAATTTACGAACAAGATCAATACTATTAATCACAGTTGTTTCATGACCCACTCGTAGATAGATAGGTGATAGAAGTTGATACAAAAATTTTGAAATTAAATTTACTGGTGCATATAGTGCTGAAATGATGGGTCTGAGGTGTGGGTCTGAGGTGTGGGTGGGTGTGGGTATGATTTCTCTCTTTACTAACACCCACACCCACACCCTCGATTAGTTTTAATTCGACATTCTCTTAATGTATCTGTTAGTAAATTAGATCCATAAAATATAGAGACTTTTCTCTTTCGACAAAAAAAGAAAAAAAAATTTTAATCTTTATATTAAATATCAATTGGAACAATTTTGATACGATAAATATTGATATTATTATTTGATTTAACTTGATATTGAATTGTTTCATTCTAATAATCAGTAGATGTTTATTGATATGGAAATTGAGTGATCGAAAGATTTTTCAACAAGATATGCTGTTCATACTTGACCCACTAGAAAGTATGCCCGACGAGTCAAAAATTATCAGTTCGTGCTCTGTTCGATTGTGGGCTTAGAAATTTTGTCTCAACTCTTTATTCAAGAGTAGTAAAATAACCTTTGAAAAATTCAAAAAATTAGTTTGGACCAAAAATTTTTTTATTTTTATTATTACGATTGGAAATTAAAAAGTTAGTATCTTTATTTATATATATTCGTACGAATTTATAAGGTAGACATCATTTAATAACTATAGGGCTTTTAATAAAAATAAATTAATTGAATTTTAAAAAAAAGAAGGGATA